>SJJU01072697.1:0-23810 GCA_012932125.1 Conopomorpha cramerella | reverse complement strand
AAATATTGCTTTCACGGGAGACCTTTTTAAGAGAATATTTATAAATTCCAATTACTTGAATTAGGTACTAACATAATAAGGGGTAAACGCCAGCTTTTTACTAATACGGAACAGTTACTACATTCCTTTTAATAATTTAGTATTTTGATTTCAGAGGCTCATATTTGCCGACGCACGGAAACCCCGACTTGCTGGGACCGCCCATCTCACTCAGCCCGGCGCTAAGATTTGGCTGCCTCTCTGTTAGAAGGTATGCACGACAAACATCTCTCTATTCTTCATCATCAGCCACATAACGTCCACTGCTGGACGAGGGCCTCCCCCAATGAGATCCGTCATTTGGGGTGAAATGCCAGTAATCGTCACGCTTGGCAGGGCGGGTTGGCGATCGCAGTGGTGTTGTGGTTTAACTCACAGAGAGCGCTGCTGCCCGTTCTCTGGAGAGCTCCCTCGTTCGCCTCTTACGACCCCCATGACGGGAAAAGTTGGGCTGGGGTGGTGACACATGTATTCTATTCGCCGTCACCACACGGCTATATTCTTGATTCGTATGAAAGTATGACGCTAAATAAATGCATTCACATACATAAGTACGCCGGTTGACTCATTAAGAGGTTTTGGAGGGTAAAATATATTATAACTATATTATGTCCCTATCGAGAGACTGAACGGTGCTGAACCTTTGTATGTTCATTTCATGTATGTATTGCGTTTGCTTCAAGCAATTGATTATTTACTAACTGACCCGGCAAAGGTTGGTTTCCAATATGTTAAGGTTTTCTCTAGAAAGATTTACCTCTATGTATTTAAAAAGCCGAATCAAAATCCGTTGCGTAGTTTCAGAGATCTAAGCATATCTACCATACTGACCATTGCTCGGGATCTTTTTAAACTCAGTATAAATTGTTTTAATGAAACGTTCTTGTGATAGGTTTTACTGGGCGGTGCAGGATCTATTCTACGAAGTACACCGCGGCCGCTTGCCCTTTTCACAGTTCATCGTTGGTAAATGATTTTTTTCTATTTTCCATCCATAAATTTTATCCGTACTATTTTTGTAAGTAGTCAAATCATTAACAAAAACCAAATAGACAGCAAAATTGACACCGAAAATATTCATCATCATCATCAGCCACATGACGTCACTCCTGGACGAGGGCCTCCCCCAATTATTTCCGAAAATATTATTAGCATTAAATTCATCTTTGCAAAAAAATATTGATGAATAATCCTTGTTCTTTTGTTTTAAAAATAAAGATGTTTTTTTCCAACTCAGGTCAGTTGATCTGGCGCGAGTACTTCTATACAATGAGTGTGAACAACCCGAACTATGGACAGATGAACGGCAACCCCATCTGCCTCGACATACCGTGGAAACATCCCAAGAACGAGGATTTGCAAAGGTAAGACATGTTAATCTCCGTACTATTGCTGTTATATTTATTTTCTAGATAAGCGTGAAATAGATAAAAAAGAACATTAAAAATTACACTCCACGCCTTTTTATCCCAAAGCTGGGTAGGCAGAGACACTTGCTAAAGCGAATGCCCACGGTTCACCAAGCGTATTCAACCCAACGTGACAGGGGGTGAGCCCATCGCCGTTATAGGGTTGACACACCTTGTGGTGTGCAGATTTCATCACGATATTGTCCTTCACCGTACAAGCGTTGCGTTGCGTACATAGGCTCCGAAAAAGAACCCTATTGGTACACGTCCAGTAGCCGGACTGGAACCCGGGACCTCCCGGTTACAAGTCAAGTGTCCGACCAACTGGACCACAGACAAGAACGCTTACAAATAGATTAAAAAAGTTTCTCCTCTATTATTGTAATCTGATTTGTATTGCTTTGGAACCACCAATCAATACGTAATACCATCACAACAACAACGTTTGGTAAAAAAACATCTAACGTTCCGAGAACGAGATATTAACGTTCGCGTGAAATTTTCAGATGGAAAGATGGCAACACTGGTTTCCCGTTCATAGACGCGGCGATGCGTCAGCTGCGTACTGAAGGTTGGCTGCATCACGCCGTGCGCAACACTGTCGCCTCCTTCCTAACACGAGGCACCATGTGGGTCTCCTGGGAGTACGGATTGCAACACTTCTTGAAGTACTTGCTCGACGCTGATTGGTGAGCTGATTGTATACTACAGCAGGAAAAGGTGTTCAGTGAACTGTCACTTAATCTAGAACCTGACAGGAACTAAGCAATATTTTGACAAAGCAATGTCCGGGTTCGCTTTATACAAAATGCTCCTAGCGACCTTTACAGTCCTAAGGCACTGACTGACTGAGCGATATATTGCGGATCAACCAGCCACATTTTGGCTTTGTTACCACTAGAGACACTAATATTTCTGGGTATTAACATATTTAACTAGATATCACAAACTCCAATGAGAGGTTTTCGGATAGCTTCAAATATGTCAAAAGTAATTCCTAAACATCTCACAGATGGCGCTAATCAGACATGATCTTAAGGAGAAACTCATTTTAGAATTGTCTGCAAAAAATAAAAAGATGAAATGACAACGCTGTCTAGGCAGTGCCATCTATTGACATTTCTTAGAACTGTAATAAGCCACCTGTCAGAAAACCTCCCATTGAATAGTTAGGTATTGGCTATGTGCGCGACGGTGGCGACGCGTAGCGTTTACAACATTTGCGGAAGCTGTCAAATAATAATAATGTAGGTAAACATTGTTAGTTTAGCTTTGCAAATATAAATAAAACCAAAGATTAAAATAGTATTGTTGACAATATTAGAGGTATATATGTGAAATTTATTCAATAGTTTGTAAAATTAATAAAATAATAAAAACCGGGTTTGAAACTATTACACATAATATTAGTTTCCAACCACAAACTGAGATAAAATGCAATAAATTAGTATTATCCGAGCATGTAAGAACGCAACACGTTAAAATTTAACAACGCAACAACAGTCATGGCCCATTTCTTCGCTTTGATTTTGTACTGCAATCAACACTTGACAGCTGATCATCCGCATTTGTTTCCGATTTCTGCCGTGTTGTGCGCTGCGGTCGTTATCTGTCTGCCACTACTCGCTTTGCACATAGCCAATCCTACTCAATGTATATTATGACAATGAAAGGTCGGTGTGCGCCGGCAACTGGATGTGGGTATCGTCGAGTGCATTCGAAGCTCTGCTGGACTCGGGCGACTGCGCGTGCCCCGTGAAGCTGGGCCGCCGCCTCGAGCCCACCGGCCAGTACGTGCGCCGCTACGTGCCCGAGCTGGGGCAGATGCCTGAACAGTACATGTCAGTTACACTACACAGATATACCATTTAAAAAAACTAATAGATAACAATGTGGTCGACTCTGTATGTACACCCACAAACATTGTTCGATCTTGCTTGTTTGCTAATGCAGTACCTACACACTGTGAAGCTGTACTTATTTTTCTGTTAAGGATACACAGTTGACTTTCTATAGTAATTTTCGAGAAAACAACGTAAATTAGCTAAAAGTCACATATTTGTATATCAGTTCCACTATACCTACCTATTCCCCATTAAATTACTTTTTTAATGATAATTTAAAAATGAAAATCCTAACTGATTAGGGAATAAAACTTCTGACAAAACATATATCTAGCTATTAAAAGTTTAAAACGTGTATTATAGCGCGAAGATTAATCGAAGATAAGCATTCAGCTTACCTTCGTTGTTTGCCCGATGTTTCGACACAGTTGCATGTGTCGTGGACATGCCTAATTGTTACCACATAGTCCACATATCGCATGGTTAGAACGAAAAGGACCCAATACGAAACATGCCGATTTTGTAATTTAAGTATTGTACTTTTTATGTTAAGGTTCAATTTCATAAAATTATATATTTTGTTTTGTGTCACTTTTGTTCTAAGTGTGCGATATATTTAAGACCCTATGTACAACATGAGTGCAATATATGAATGTATAAATAATGTCGAGCAGCTATGAGCCGTGGCGCGCACCTCTGCACGTACAACAAGCGGCCAACTGCGTGGTGGGGCGCGACTACCCCGCGCCCATCTGCGACCACGAGGCCGCCGCCCGCCACAACCGACAGGCTATGATGGTAACTTCACTATAAACGTATTAACGTAGTACCTATTCCTTTAGGCCAGAATAGTGTTACTAACTCCTAGTCCCTACGTGGTCGTGTCTCCACCCATGGCTCCACTAGTGGAGACAAGGTGAATTTGTTTGTGGCGTTGGCTCCACCAAGCTGTATTTAGGCGAGTTGTTAATCAAAACAGCTCATGAAGGTTTTAATAATAACGGGACGGTGGAGCCAAGTACACTTAAATTTTTTGTAAATCAAATGGTGCTGTGTCTCCACCGACTGGTAGAGCCAATGCCACAAACAAATTCACCTTATGCCCTGTAGTGGAACCATGGGTGGAGACACGACCCCGAAGGGCTTCTAGTGACCTTAGAAGCTTGACGAGCTGTATGACTGTATGTGTTATTAAATACGACAACTATAAGAGAGATAATAGTCAACATTTTATCTTTTTATAAATATACCCATTTGTGTACAGTGACTGTAATACATGGTGGATAAAAATCTATCAGGTCTGGAATAGAACGTAAATCTTTAAACATGTTTTAGTTTACAAAGTTGAAAGTGTACTGAGTTCGGAATTTAATTTATTTTCTCCTCCGATTTCAACGAGCCGAGTTTTATAATATAACTTTCGACACGTCACTTACATTTTCTGCTCTTGAGCATTAGAAACTAAAACTTCGTTTATGATAAATAAAAAACTTACTTTTTCTACTGTGCCTTTATACCTTAGCTTTTCACTAGCATTAAGTCCGCCATTTGTAAAATTGTGCAGTAAAGGTATAGTAATAAAATATACTGTAATACAATATTTGTTCTCACAGGAGCTCCGTAACCTGTTCCAAAAGGTGCCTCCTCACTGCTGCCCGTCCAGCGAAGAGGAAATCCGCCAGTTCATGTGGCTACACGACGACTCTATCAACCAGCCGATAGCTGGCGTCATCTCAGTTATCAATTAAATACGACACTTTCACCTTGATCTGCTTGTATGGGTAAAAGAATAACGTTCGTACCTCTTGCCTGTATGGATAGGATAGGTATAGGTTCGCATAATCATTCCATAATAATTTGAAGGTAAATAAGTTATTGGTTTCAAATGTTTTTTCGGTTTCTAAACTATTGGATCTCTATTACAACTGACAAACACGCAAGAGGAGCTGACCCCAAGTTTCTTATAAGCATAATCAATTTGATAACACAATCAAAACAGTATTAACCAGCGCTATTATTGGCTAATTGATTCCAGCCCGCAAGTTCAATTGTCAACTCAATCCGTATTGCACTGTGCTGTCTAGCACAAGATAAGGGAATAAATGATATAAAAAGAGCCTGTTAGCCCAGACGATAATCAACAAGGAAGATCTGGAGTGGACCCTTAATGGTTTGAGAGAGGTCTACCATGGATGAAGATAGAGTTGACCACAATAACAAAATGTATATGATCAATTTAGCCTGGGATATATAATATGTATGCGATAGTCAAGCTGGAAAGGGCTAATGAACACCATCGACCAATCACATTGTTGAGCGACTGTTTTGATTGCGTGACAAATTAAATTACTCTTCAAGATACTCTGGTGGCTAAAGTCTTTTACCCTTCGTCTAACTACCAAGTACCAAATGCTGTGCCCAAAGTTATTTGCGATTGCTCACGATTTAATACAGGAAACATCCACTTGAGTGGTTAAATGTTATTAAAAATGTGTGTTATTTGTACTACATTTATAGGCTAATGTATCGAAATATGCATAATATTATATTGTTCCTAAGGCTGCCTCTCCATTGACGCGGGCTGGAGAAACATAGAAGTATTAACCAATGTTGATCAAAGAGAAAGATTTCATGAAGTAATTGGTTAGTACTTTCGTTAATGTTTGTCCACTCCTCTACCTCGCTCCACGGCAATGGACAGCTTTAAAGAGGGGAAATAAATTTTATAGAAATTATATAAATGTGTAGCACATTATGTTATTAATATATTAAATCAGTACAAATTTATTAGGTACCTATGTTGTTATTTTGTTAAGAGAAGCCAAAATTATTAATCGATGTTTAGTCACACCAAACAATTTGTGGGTGCATGTTTTTTCATATGTTTTATTTATTAAGTATTTAATATGTAAGTTTAATTCTCTCAGGCTAAGTAGCTTCATTTTATATGAAACTGTAGGTTATGTGTGCTTTTGATGTGATTTTTATCCGTATATTGATATTATGTATAACTAAAACCATATTGACAATGATGAAATATTATATACAAAAGAATATATGAATTTTATAACAATGTAAGTAAGAAAGGTATGACTTTTATTATGAATGGATCTATCAGGGTATTGATAAAATCTGAGCTTGTTTATAACATTTTTGATGTTTTACTAAGATGCCAAATTGAAATAAAGAATATACATTTAAAAATAAATGTTCTTTTAATAACTTCAATAATATCTCCAAAATGGAATGATAAAAAATATATTATCATTAGTTATCCTTAAATCTATGTTCCATTCTGGAATGAAGTTGACAGAGTATTAACAATAGCTGTGAATACTTTGCTTGTGGTAGACTCAGGTAGTTCCTTCACAGCTGCTGTGCCCTTGCCAGCCAGATTTCCTACTCTGGGATCTATTGGCAATCTCCCCAAAAATGACAGGTTAGATATTTTCGCTAAAGATTCTCCACCACCAGTTGAAAATATGTTTGTACAATTGCTGCATGTTGGACATTCATATCTGGAAAAAAATTAAGATTTTACAATATTTTTATACAGTACAGTCTAAATAAATTAGGCTTATTCCAATTATCCACCCTACAAAAACTACCCTGGAAAATGTCTGCTCAACTATCCACCCTACCATACATTTGAAAATTTAATTTATATAACAAGGTGGTTTCTTGGACGCATGTTTTCCCACTATCCACCCTAGGATGGATTTTCTAGAGTAGATATTTGGATTTAGCCATAAGTTTATTTAGCCATTAGGTAGTTTCATATGTGCTACAATTAAAAATTGCAGATTCATATCATCAGACATTGCACTTACCCACTCATATTTTCAATAATTCCCATTATAGGTATTCCAGTCTTCCTACAAAAAGTGATTTCTTTTCTGACGTCTTCGATAGCAACTTCCTGTGGTGTTGTGACAATAATAGCAGATGTTTGTGGTACTGATCGTAAATTTTCCATTACTGTTATATGTTCATCAGATGTACCTAAAATAAATTGTGTTACATTATAAACACAAACAATAAACTTTTATTAAATTGAATAATTTAAGTCAACAAAATCTGAGATATTTACCAGGTGGAGTATCAATAACAAGAAAATCTAGTTCTTGCCAGCAAACATCTTCTAAGAATTGCTTTATCATAGAAGTTTTCTTTGGACCTCTCCACACAACAGCATCGTTTCTGGAGCTCAATAAAAAACCAATTGACATCACTGATAATCTTTGCTCCTGGTCAACAAACACTGGTATCCACCCGTCTGGTCCTTGGTGAACATTGTGGTTTTCAATATTTAGGATATACGGAATGCTCGGGCCGCATAAGTCTACGTCCAACAAGCCAACCTGCAAATGAAAACCATCTTCATAGCACTTAGTACCTACATTGATAACCTGTTATCAATGAAATAAATAGACACAGGAATGTAAGAAACAAACCTTGTAGCCACTTTCTTTCAATGTTAGTGCTAATTGAGTACTGACTGTTGATTTTCCAACACCCCCTTTACCCGACAATACCAAAATTACGCGTTTTACGTCGTCCAACATAATCCTATTAAGTAAAATATCTTTTTATAACAAAAAAATCAGAAGTGTCGTGCTTCTTCTTTCACACTCTCAGTTCACACTTGACCACAGCACTAGCACTTGACAGTTGACATGACAAAGATTGACACGAGTTGTTTGGGACAAAGTGCATTATTCAGTATTGTTTGACAGTTTTGACATTTCAATGACATGATAGAAAAGGACAGGATATTCAAACCTCTGTACAAAACAATATGAGTGAAAGAGACAAAGATACTACACGAACAGGAGTGGGGAACTCCGGTGGTGTGTTGACATAATATTAGACCACTTCGAAATTTACTCACTTTCCATCCACAACTCAAGCTAAATTCCGACCATCTGATTTCCACGATTTCTCTTCACTAAGAATATAATAATCACAATAAGCACAGTTTGTGAATGACCATTGAAGTGAAGGAACCATTACCCTAGTATGAATTCAGTTTTTTCAAGACTGCCGCTGAAGTCGGCACCGTCGCTGCCGTTATACCGAACTTTTGCATTATCTTCTACAGTCAATAAAGAATATTCGTAAGTATATTATGCATGTACTAACCTGAAATGTAGTAATTAATAGTAGTAATTTAATATTTACATAGCTACATAAATGTTCATATTGCAGTTGCAAGGTGCTTGTAGTTGGAGGAGGTTCAGGGGGGTGTACAATTGCTGCAAAATTTGCCCGAAGGTATCCTGATCAAGCTGTTATAGTTGTAGAACCAAGTAAAGTAAGTAAATACTGAATTGAAGTCCTGAATTATCATTTAAAAACTTTTATCCAAGTAATGAAGTTTATAGTTTCTAAGGGATAATGTCTGAGGAAAAGAGGCTTTTCAAAAGCCCACAATTTCATCGAATAGTAATTGTATTTTTTCAAATTAATATTATTATTAACCCATTAGCACCCACTATACTGGGAGACTGACAAGTTACTTAGTAATAAAAGTCAAAATCAATTAAAGAATATGTATTCTTCTAGGCATTAATGGGTTAAACATGATAGGTGGTAGGCCCTTTTATTCACCATTTGCATGTTAAGTTACCATCCCAAGCCTGTTGGTCCATGGAGACTATTTTGTTTCAACACTATCTCTACTGAAACAGTAGACAAACTTTCCCCTGCCACATGGTTGTGTCATAGAAGTGACATCTCACATGCAATACAGAGTGTAAAGGGCCCCGAGCAATGGTCTTAGAAACTTTGTTGGGCTCATCAATATGAACAATGTTTACTAAGGGGACATCATATAATATGACTTATGATTTATTTTAAGTGATAGTACCAAAGTTATGTACATAGAAATGATGGAGCCAATATCTCTGTAAACCTCAGTAGTAGCATAAAATTCAATAAAAGTTGCTATTTTCATTGTAAACTCGGGTGTAAGACTGCACAAATGTGTAGGTATTATTTCTTTGAGAGCCTTATCACCATTTTCTTCAAAACAGTAGATAGTTATTCATGGCACAGTGACAATACCAATGTTACCTACATGCTACTGGAATTTTATATTACGTCACTATTCTCAATCAAGGTCACATTACTACACAATACTCATGTACAGTCAGCACAGAATCTGATCTACCACACTAAGTTTATACACCACTTAATTGGCCAACTGTACATAAACAAAGCAAACCTGGCGAGTAAAAATAAAAACTTATTGTTATTTGTGATTGCATGATGATTCATTGATTTAGGGAGACAGATATTGTAATGTAGGTAACTTATTTCTTGTGTCTAGCATTTAAATTAAATTCTGCTATTGCAAATTGCAATAGTTGTTTGATCATCATAGAATGTAGCACTCTATTGTTTTTCATTTATATAAAAGCTGGGGCTCAAGTAGTATGAGAATGGGCCAAATCTATACCAAAATTATAGAGTGGAAAGTTAGATTTTTTGTTTTTCATTTTAATGGCTCCTAAACCACTAAAAAAAGCTACATTATTCCTGAGTAACGTAGGCTATATTTTATCCTCCAATTCCTACGGGAACGAAAATACGCGAGTAACACCGCGCGGTAGGTACAGCAAGTTTATAATTACAGAAAGTAAGTGTTGTAATTAGTGTTGAAATGACAAAACGTAATATGAATCACGCCTGTCATTCTCATCAACTGTTTGCTCTCTAACCGCAGCTATAACTTCATATCAGTGTATTGACGTACGCGCGCCTCGCGATGTATAATATTGTATTTTCCGTGAGATCATTGTAACGGAAGTTGTGGTATCCATGGCGGCTGTACTATATGACAGCTCTGTTTAGCTTTGTCTAATATCTTTTAGGTTGGTTGTAACAACCTAAAGGGTCTAGGTATAGATAATGTACTTGCATCGTACCAGCAAACGATGTGCATTGCTGATTTCGTTACTTTCAGTTTACTGTTGACCGTAGTAAAATAGCGATGCACATCGTTTCCCGCTACGATGCAGAGCGAAGCAGCTACGAGAGTGTAGCTGACTTGGGCTCATTGCCGATCGGTAAATCATTATACATGCATGTCCCGATGAGCGCTGGTCACTTAATGTCGGTAGTAGTATCGTTGCAGTCAACTCAAATCAGCTGACGAGAAGCGTCACTGTAAAACTACCCTTACAAACATAGATTATAATTATACTTTTGACAGGATCACTTCTACCAACCGCTATGGACGTTGGTGGGTGCGGGAGTCAAGACACTAGCAGACACGCAGCGTTCTGAGCAGAGTGTCTTACCCACCAATGCGAAATGGTTACGCCAAAAAGCCTGCAAAATAGATCCTGAAGCCATGAAGCTAGAGACCGATGGCGGTGACGTTATTAATTATGAATATGCTGTCATCGCTGTTGGATTGCAAAACGACTACCACAAGGTAAGGTGTATTTTGAATGTATCATTTAGACGTACAGTCAAAGGCTGAGTGCAACAAAAAAATACATTTGCTTCCCGCCTTTTAATCCCAAAAATGCCAGAGGCACTTGCGAAGAGGCATTGAGTGAAACGAATCTTGCACTTCTCTACATATGTGTCATAACGCGTCAATCAATAGAATTATTAGATAAATAATTATTAGCTATTTGCATGCTGTCTTCTGTCTTTCATCTAATAATATACACATAGGATATTATGGTACCTGCTAAATTACCAGAACGTACCTACTATTTTCATTATTGTTGGTACATTACAAAATTGAAATATGTTGCAACACACTCAATTCGACAGTCTTGCGAGACTTGGTACCACCACGAGACGCATACTAAAATCATAATTGAAATTCAGGTCCCAGGACTTGCAGCCGCGCTGAATGATTCCGACAGCCGCGTGAACACGATATACGACAAAGATTACTGCGAGAAGACCTGGTCCGATTTGAGGAAGTTCAATGGAGGAAACGCCATTTTCACGTATCCCAATACGCCGATAAAATGTCCCGGAGCGCCACAGAAAATCGCATACTTGGCTGACTCATATTTGCAATTGGTAAGTCATCATTCGAAAATATTTTGTATCTTATTATTATAAAATCAGCAAGGGTGTTGTAAACTGGGATTCCACTTAAGTGACAAACCACATTTCACTCTTGTAGTGAAAAAACAAAATCCACTAGGAAAACAGATGCATGAAAAGAACGCCTATACTTAAAGGGATTTGCTCACCTCAGTCTAAACTTTCTACGTATGTAGCTGTCTCCGCCTTTTCTGTAGCAGGTTATAAACGTGCAATTCATCTGAAGCCTACGCCAAAGCCTGATTTGTCGAACCTCGAAATCTCGAGCGGACTAAATTCCTAACTACTTTTCCTTCCCATCACAAAACTGTATACTCGTTAATGTACAGAAAGTTGAGCGGAAATAAAGCGGTTCTGTCTGAACAACTGTTTTTAACCCCCGACGCAAAAGGAGGTGTGTTATAACTTATAAGTTTGACGTGTCTGCCTGTGGCATCATAACTCTCGAAGTAATACAGCAAACAAAAATAAATCTTTATTGTAATAAAGCTGATTTGTTCGAGATTGTTCTTAGATATGTTTGGTCGATATCGGTTCACCGACTCAAAATGTATGAGAGTTTGGAACCCCTTTTGAGTAGTAGGGATGAAAAAGTTGACTTGAGACATATTTACCAAATGGCAATGGGCATTATGTCATAAAGGGGGGGGGGGGGTATAGATGTGTAGGTAGGTGATGTAAGGTGTACAAACCAAAAACCACGTCAGTTTCGTTTGTTTCACAACCTGCATATACCCCCATCAATCCGTTCGACACTATTATTATTGTTTTGTCGATGGTATAATTTATTATTATTCGTTCTCTGAATTTTATCGTACTTTTGTATAATACCTAGTTATTAGATCACTCTTAAAACGTAAAACATGAACGTTAAACAATGGGACAATAGTACCTACGTAACTGTCGTGTTTATATGAAGTTTTTAAACACTGAAATCGCAGAATCTCCGAACACCGAATGTAAATATAACATTAATTGCCAACTTACATAAGGTTTGCAAAACAATATCATATTTCCACATAAAGACCCTATGAGTTTATATAATTTACATAACATGACTTTACTTTATGCGGTGTCATCTCCCAATAAGAAATAACGTAGCATTAATAAGCTACGAAAAAACCTGAGACCAAAAACAGTTGATACTTACAATCCCAAACTGACTTTTATAATAAAAGGAGACAACGATATATAAAACAAGCAGGAGGGAAAGAATAAGATATATTTATCTTCTGTCCCTTACGGCGTAGCAAGATTGTATGTACTTCGGGATCCAAACTATGACTTTAACTAAATGACCATTGGATCCAGAAGTTATTATTAATTAATTATTATTAATAGCCTATTGGATCCCACTGAAGGGCAAAGGCCTCTCTTCCCTTTTCTCCACTCTTCCCGATTTTGCGCTGATGTCCACCAGTTTTTGTTCTGGCGGACAATCTCGTCGCACCATCTCTTCCTTGGGCGGCCCCGTTTTCTTTTTCCGTTCGTTGGGAGCCAGATCGTTACTTTATTTGCCCAACGATCCGGTGACATACGCGCAACGTGGCCAGCCCAATCCCATTTAAGCTGTGCCGCTATCCGGATGCAGAAGTACCTACATTAATATTGCTTAGAAAGATAATGACTGAGGGTGTTACGCTTGCAAGTCTAGCTGTGTCTGGTCTGAGGCAAAACCCCATCAGCACACCTGCAGTCAAGCTCAAAAACAAAATGACAAATTAAATGATTTACACTAAACAACCGCTACCGGTCTATAAAACAGCGCTGAACAACCGTTTTGATTACATTGTCTAATTGATTACTGTTACAAGATTCCGGGGGTTAACCTACTATTGCTGTCTCTAAAGTAATAGGTATTTTAATTGTACAACATTTATGTAGGTACATGGACATTTCTAGTATGAAAAGTGACATGGCTAATCCAATGTTGTCTTTGCCGCTTACTCTGTTAAACAAGGAACTTAAAGATAAGCTTTCATATCTTTGTCAGAAAATGGTGCGACCGAAAACCGACATGTACTACAACACGTGTTTGCCAGTCATATTCGGCGTGCCCAAGTACGCCAGGAAACTGATTCAGGTTGCCGAAAGGAAAAAGATCAACATTAACTACAGAACCGTGCTGAAAGAGGTCCGACACGACAAGAAAGAAGCTGTTTTTGCAAATACTGACGACTGTAACGAGGTAAAACTGAAAGATTGATTGAAACACTTATTTTTTTTATTGAAACCTATGAGTATTTTTTAGCGAACGAGAATGGCTTTCCTAAATAGAAAGCCATATTTTCTGTTCAATTTTTGTCTGAGATTTTAAAATAGTTTCCTAAATTCGATTTTAATTCGAGAGAGTAATTTGACCGTTTCCGTTTCACATAATTTTATACTCTACTGTAATGAAGTTATATTAGTATACTTTAAACGAAAAAGATCTGTTTGTATTCTATTTTCAGTTTTATTGACATAGCAGTAAAGTATCATATTGTAGGCATAGGAACTGTCAAATTACTCTCTCTAATAACATAACGGCTTTGCCAATGCATTTAAGTGTACCTATTTATGTCTCGAAACCTATAACGTAACTTAAGCACGTTTGTATTCACACGTAAACGTTTTATTCTAGTGCTTTACAATGCCGTACGAATTCCTGCACGTGACGCCGCCCATGTCGACGCCGGCTTTCCTCCAGAACTCTATTGATATCGTAGACGGCAGCGGATTCCTCGACGTGGACAAGTTCACGCTGCAGCACAAGAAATATAAGAACATTTACGGCATCGGCGATTGTACCAACACACCGAACAGCAAAACTGCCGCTGCTATAGGTATCCTTTTTTATTTTATGCTCAACTATGGCCGAATAGCGAATTTTACAACTCGTTTGTTTGACAGATTGACGTCATTATGTATATGATAAATGGTCCGTGTTCCTGTCATTAATGTCAGAGAATTTTATGACAAAATATGTCAAATAGATGGCATGAAATATTACTTCGTTTATAAGTTGTAACCTGTATTACTTCGTATAGACCACAATGGCCGCCAGGCGAATCGCATATCGATAACAAAGCACCCCTTACGCGGACAGAATTGAAATCGAATTATTTCGATATACGCGCATAAGAATACACCTGACGGATGTTTGCAATCTATTTCGAAATATTTTAAATCTATTTTGAAACCTGTAAAAGAAGATTTCTCCTCCGTCAGAAGATTCCAAGGTCGAATCCTGGCGGGGTCGCCATGTGATGTGTGGCGTTAGGCGTCTATAAAATACGGCGGTTCGGCTTAGACTAATGATAACTTACGAGCTAAACATGCCTATGGCATAGGCATGTATAATATTGTAGCATAGGCCCTATGCTACAATATTATACACTACACCACAGATGAAAAAAATCACAAAAATACAAAATCTAATTTCAGCTAAACAGTGCTACGTGTTGGAGCTGAACCTATTAAGCACGATGAAGAAGGACAACCCTAAAGAGAAGTACAATGGTTACGGGGCCTGTCCGTTGCTGACGTCGTACAACTCGTGCATACTGGCCGAGTTCCTCTACGACGGCGTGCCACACGAAACTCTGCCTTTCGATCAGGTATAACAGGAGGTTAAGGGTCAATTTAGCCGCCATTTTGTTTTATGTCGAATGTCATATAAATCTTCTTGCTCAAAGACTTATTGCTCGGTGAGCGTTTATTCCATTACATTAATTAATGAACATTCGGAAATCATTATCATAATCGCTCGAAGAGTATAATCATCTAGAAATATGAATAATATTCGCTGCTTACTAATAAATAAAATCTATTTCTGTCCATCACTTGTCCAAATTTACAGAGCGAGAGAGAAAGATATATAATCTATACGTATATTATGTTTATATCAAACAATTTATATGTACGTGGGAACCAAGATTACATTAATATTGTGAGCTGTTCAATCAATACATTGTATAAGACAAAGTGGCCTCTAACTGTCTGTCCCTATGTCTGCTTAGATCTTTATAACTACGCAACTGATTTTGATGCGGTTTTCTTTAATATCTCGAATTATTTTAGAGAAAGTCCCCTTATTACATATCAATAACGTATATCGGCAAAACAACGTTTGCCGGGTCAGCTAGTTTGCTATATTTTTCAGTTCTATCAATTTCGGGCTACGGATATTAGTCATAGTTTAATAATGTCTTATTTCTTTCCACAGTCAGTAGAGCGAAAATCCGCATACTACATGAAGAAACACTTGTTCCCGTTCCTGTATTGGAACTTTATGCTGAAAGGATATTACCACGGGCCGGAGTTTGTTCGGAAGATCATCAACCCGCTGGCAAAGTGAAGCCGATAGGTGGCGCCACTTGGTGTCAGTTTGTGTCACACATGATTTGCGAATATTTGGCAGTGCTATTATGCGCACAATATCACTATTATAGTGGTATGTATTTTTAGTAATAGGTACATATTTGATTAACGTATTGCTGCGTGTAAAGTCTGCGCTGATATATTGATTAACGTATTCATTTTCGCGCGCATTTTTTGTCGACATTTTACAAACTGACCCTTACATCAATCAAAAGACAATGATTGATCGTATAGATGTAAGCAATTTATACGATGTAGAAGGTAACTAACGACATTATCGGAACAAAAAATTGGCAAGAACGCAAGCACCTTACTATATCAAATACAAAATTTTCCGAATGTTGTAATGACGTCATATTGTTCACAACATAATTACCTTATATATTTTAAGTATACTTATTTTCCGTAGTTTTTTTAATCTATTGATTTTAGAGTGCAATATATTATACTATTATTATACAATTTCCACCACAAATTGTCCATGGTGGTAATTAAATAACCCACATAGTTACTATGTATTGTTCAACAGATGTATAAGTAACCTGTCATACAATCATTATAGGAAATTAAATCAGTTAAAAAATTGTTTAATTCTAATTTAATAAAAAAAATGCAATGAATACTCTTATGATCAAATTTGCCACAAAATTATTTATAAGACAAATATCTGTGATGATTATCTTTTTGTAGGGATGTTTTTTGTAATTTGCGAAGATATTTGATTGGTTTGTTAATATTTAGGGTAGAAAAATAGACGGTTATAAAAAAATATTTATTTACAGTCTGTACATACATGAAAGTTTGACAATATATTTTTATATTTAATCGAATATTCAGTGTTTCATTCGCCGACTAGGAAACTTCAAACCTAAATAACATTGAGTATCACTCAAAGTGAAGAAATAAACAAAATCTATATGGTTATGCAAAATGCATTAGATGACAAGATATGTTTTGAGTAAAATTGAATCATGTGACAAAAATAACAAAATTTCTGTGTAGTTATGGCAATATTTCAAAAATATATTAGTTGTTTTAACTGTAACTTCGGACAGACACGCTGCATGAGTAATTACGTTTGCCAGACCAATAAGAAGTAGGTGAAAATATTGTCATATTATTTTGTATCTTAGTATTTACTAGCAGTAGGTTTAATGCGTAGCTAATGCATTCATAGCAAGCTTTAGAATTATGCAGCGTGATCCTGAAATAGGACCTCGGTATAGAACCTGCTGAATCCATTTCAGCAGGTGTCAATACTCTGGAATAAGAGTTTGTTTACTCTTCAGTATGAGGACGTCAAATGTTTTTCCTTCACCTGTATAATTAAATTAGAATACAATAATATGTTCAGCAAAAGTATTTATCTTTTATTATATTTAACCTATACGTTGTCCTTCACTAGGGGAGGCCCTAGTGAAGGAGACCCTAGTGAAGGAACCGCAATACGTGAAATAATTCGCGCGGAGTTGAACAATAATAAATTATAGTCAAGTTCAAACTTTCGATGATAAACGATGTTAGAATGGCCAATATTTTAGAAATGATTCCAGTGAACATTATTTATTACAAAGTCCTTTTGTGTCCAGATGTAAGTTACTGATAGTGGGCGGCGGCGTGGGAGGATGCAGTGTAGCGTGGAGGTTCGCCAGGAAACTCGGATACCGTGATATTATCGTGTTGGATCCTTCTCCGGTAGGATGCAAAATAATAGTTGTATTAATATTTATTTATTTATTGAGGAATGTATTATGTAAACGCTGAAGACGTCTATTGTCTCTGCCTACCAGTCTCTGGGAGATAGGCGTGAAGCTGTGAATGTATGTATGTGTATATATGGTAGACCTACCGAAACGAAATAAATGTTTATCTTAAATATAGACAAGTAATCTGTAGACTCAAATACAACAACATGATACAAACGTTCTTTACCATAGCGAAATACATGTATATTCCAGGTCTATTATTCTTTCTTCGGCGCACGTGTTTTCCAGATGCACTTCAACCAGCCATCTTTCTCGCTGGTGGCGGCTGGGATGGGCAGACTTAAGGATACACACAGACCCTTGCCGGACGTATTGCCGCCCAACGCCACTTGGATACAGGACTACGCGGCGCTTTTCGAGCCGAACAACAACTTGGTGCACACGTGCAAGAATGCCGCCATCGAATATGATTATATGGTTGTTGCTGTTGGACTTGTCAATAATTTTGATAAGGTGGGTCATCCGAAGATGTACATTGACCGTTTGGGTAGAAGTGTCTAGCGTTTATATTAGTTAGTTGTTGGTGGTTGTATTTAGTTTATTTGGCTATTATCGGAGTGACGTTCGACCGACCTCTACCCATTCCACCATTACGGCGATTCGCAGAGGAAAGCCGATATCAATTGTTACAGATTTTCCAGCCGATCCAAGGATGTCACCGGTGTCCAGTGCCCCTTAACTTCGTTGATAGGTCGTGAACATCGAAGTTTGCGACTTGAGCTTGCATCTTAACCTGTGGGATGAGTGTACCTATGGGTTGCAATGAAAGTCCGGAAGATCCATAGCTAAAGTTTTAGCGCTTACACCCAGGCAACCCTGGGGAATTACTCACTATTTTACTGGTTTTAACACTATTAGGTAGCATAAAAAAAACGTGTTGCGCCGACCCCACCTAGTGTGGGATAAGGACAGGAAAATGATGATGAATGTGCGTTGAACATTAATCCAGTTACCTAGGTAAATATATTAAGATTAATGATAAAAACTGTACGTAGGTATTTTAGAAATGGTTTCGTGTTTTTGTAGATCTGGGGACTTCAATGTGCTCTAGACGATCCGAACAGCGGCGTGTCAACCATTTACTCTCCTCAATATTGCTGTAAGACTTGGTGCGATATTCAACACATGAAAGGTTAGCATGGATTGTAATGTTCTGGCATAGTATCAAGTACAAATGCAGACATACCCGGTGCTGTACATTTAAGCTACGTATAAAGTATTATATGAGTGACACCTGACATGCAAAATAAATCATTATCTATTCTTTAGGCAATGTGCTTGGTCTGTACTTTGTACATGTTGCTGTAGGTAACTGTAGGCAATGTATGCTAAATGGTCTAAAAAAGTTAGGATCGGCACTGTTTACATTTGATACAAATGTCTTTCATGTTCTTAGCTGTTCTGCGTAATAATGTAATGATAAAGTCAATTTACATATTGTTATACTCCGATCCATTCTTTTTTAAGTAATCAATCAAAGACGAATGCAGTAATTTTGATTTGAGACGTCTACTTTACAGTCGCAGTCTATTAATCAGTCTCAGTATTTCTTCAATGAACACCTACTAATATTACAGAACAATACCCGTGATATGATCAATATGACGTATCTAAGTGGCCGCGAGAAATTGTTCGGCATAGAGAAGTACGCGGAGTCGCTCCAAAACGCCAACCGCACTAAGAGCATTCCGCTCAACTTCTGTTGCGAACTGGTTGAAGTGGGCAAAAGGGAGGCGCTGTTTCACAGGGGGGATGAGGTATGACATATTTAAAATTATCATCTAAAGCTTTTGTAAACAATGCTGAACAAACAGTTCATGATAAGGTTTTATTTTATTCTGTCGGGGAGTAGGTACCTACGCGAAAAAATAATGTGCTGTGTTCGGAAAGAGGTAATGTTAATATGGACAATACAAAGTAATAAAAGAAGGTTACTAATACCTTTCTACAAGAAAGAAAAATAGTAATATATTAATGAAAATAAAAAAATAATTAAAAGTAATGTTAATATTACCATTTTAAAACCGTTACTTAATCACTTTTTTTTTTGCATAAGATTGTATAACAAATTTCTTATGCTCAAGTGATCTTTGTGCGAGATCTGCAAAACAGAATATATTATATCTTTGTGTATCATAATGAGACATAGCGTAACTTTAGTATCGTTTCATACATTAAAAAAACCCATTCAAGTTCGAAAATTTCTGACCAATGTATTTTTTTTAAATATCGTGCTGGTTTTCCTAAGGCCTGCAAAAGATATTGCAGATGACGAAACTGTTACACTGCATTTTCATTATATTACTGATAAAGTAATTTGTTTTAATGTGGCAAGTATGATTATGTGAGTTTCAACCTTAGGGCGGTAGACCAGATTGTTTGCCTACTGTACCATTTGCGTTAAAATATAAATCCCTCCACATCATACAGCACATAGTTCTTCCCTTCAACATGCTGCACGTGTCTCCGCCGATGTCCCCGCCGGCGCCGCTGTCCCGCTCGGCGCTGGCCGGCCAACGCGGCTACCTCGCCGTGGACCAGCACACCATGCAGCATACAGCATATCCTAACGTCTTCGGATTGGGCGACTGCACTGACTCGCCCAATGGGAAAACCGCAGCTGCTATTGGTTCGTAGATATAAGCCGTAGGAAATATCTGTGCACCTGGCTTCACGCCTGTCTCCCAGATCTCTATTTGTCACCGTCCTCCACGGGTATGTCATTACCCCTTTCGCTACATCCACATACATACATCTTTTCACACATGATTGATTTAGAGTACTTTTAACGCCATCTTCGGTTATTGCCTTTTTTGCCTCCTTAATAACTCTTTTATTTCATCTTAATTAAACTAGTATAAAAATATGTAAAATTGGCTAACAAGAGAACATTTCCAATATACAAAAACAGAAACAAAAAACAATTAAGTTACACGTTGCGTAACTTTTATTATTAGTAACGGGAACCGTAGTAAAGTCTACAACTAGCAAGGACTACAAACTGTTACTGTGACTACTATACTTTTGATAATACTTGGACGCTCAACAAACGCTTCTGAGTAACTCGCTTTAGAATTAAGTCTTGTACTAAAGGCACTTAGTTACAAAAGCATTCTTTCCAAGTAACACTTGCTGTTTATTAAACATGAACACAGGCCCACAAAGCGCAGTGTTGGAGGCCAACCTAACAGCGGCAATGAAAGGCAAAGCACCATCGGCTCAATACGATGGGTACAGCGCGTGCCCTGTCGTCACGTCATACGGGACCGCCATCTTGGCTGAGTTCGGCTACGACAAGAAGGTCATGGAAACGTTCCCCTTCGACCAGGTGCGTATTTATTTTTTACTACAGTGAATCCTCATGCAGACGTCCGGGATCTATGTAAAGATGATTTGTATGGAGCATCGATCATGGATCAATGATACGATACCAGATGTATTTTTTTAATACAAAGGAAACCAAGACGAGATGTAGGTAATCGCTGGGGTACGGAAGGAATTATTGGTCGATACCCAATTGGATAATGGTTGTATGTATCATTGATGTGTCAAGAATACGTAAGACCAATGTGTCTCTTGTCAAAGCATATGTACACTAACAAAAGGTGTGTAACGGCGTTACACCTATAAATAAGGGCTGATTTGCTTTGATTGTATTCATCAAAGAATTATTCTAGCTGGTTTGTAGTTGGACTGGCACTGGTGATAGATCTCAGTCACCTGACGTTACCTGTTTAATGACGCTTGTTTAGGCAGTTTGCGGGTGACGGTCATTGGACGAAATAATGTTGTTTGCTGTCTACCTATATAGCACCCCACTAGTGCACGGAACCTCTATAACCTTCCGCCACGTCTCCGTGTCCCCTACAATGTTTTTAGCCCCGCTCCAGCTGCCAGCTCAGTCTCCGCGTGGATTTATTTCGTATATTTCGATTCAGTGCTGGAAAATGGTCGCTATGCTGAATTGGACAATTTTTCCATACATTAAGTATAGTTCCTATCCACCGCTACTAATCCAGTGTCGCTTAATCTGGCAGCTATACCCGATGAATGTCAATTCAGCTTTTATATTCGTCTGTTGCAATGTGGTCATTGGTTTACCAAGTGTCTGAGACTCTACACAACATGTCTATTGATATTTTATAAATAAACTCGTGCATTTGAAAAGTCAAATGCACGAGTTTATTTATAAAATATCAGTTTTATTTTTCAGAGTAAAGACAGTCGTCTGCTCTATTATTTGGAGACACGACGTTTTCCGAAATTGTACTGGGACAGACTACTGAAGGGAAAATGGGACGGACCTCATCGCACGCGGAAATTAATTAACCCAACAAACAGGTGATAGGTATTTTATTTATGTTTTCATACAAAATATAATAAATCATATTTACATTACATTATATCATGCCTATATCTAACAAATGAACATATATAAAGCCTATCCTATAAGAACTCTATAAAATTACTCTCCCGAGAAATAATCGACTCTATTTTTAATATAACAGAGTACTACACCTGGTGGGAATTAAGTATAAAGGGAATTGGTCACAGTTAGACGGCAAAGTATTACAAAATGTTATAGACTGACTTATACCTACTAAATTATGTATATTTATCAATCACAACAACTCATAATGTATATCAATAAGATATTAAACCTAATTTTACCTCTACTTGTAGCTAACCTAGTATTTGGTGATTTATATTTTGTCAAATGTTTTAAAGTTTTCTTTGGAATAACAATTAGAATAATTTATTCGATCGGCGTGTTTCATTCATTCGTGACAGTTCATTAGCACTTAGAATATGCCTCAGAATATACAAAGGTTATTGCGTTACCTTCGTCGTCACGTCACGGAAGTCATATTTGACTTACTTACGCGCGTGGTAGTCACTCGCGCATTGTGATGTCATCTGGTGTATGGATATAAGAAAACGTGGCGATGCGTACGCCTGACCCATATGAAAAGAATAAAGTAAGGTAATCTTTCTATTTAACTTGTAGAGACAATCTACTAAAATTTCGTGCTTTTAGGGGTCAAGCGAAACTAGCGCCATTAGTTCATGAGTTCGTCCCCTTCGTAATAATCACTTACCGCTAATGAGGAGTTTTCTGAAGAACAGAGTACATTTTTTAATGATAATCTGTTCCACATTTTGTGCATTTAGATGAAGTCGCATCTATCGGCGCATTTTGAATTCATTGCGTTCCTTTAAGTTTTATTTAACGCCGAGAATTGTTCGTGTTTTCCGCTCTTCTCATCCAGAGCGCTCTGTCTCTTTCTTTTCAAAGCTGCCTGCCTCACTTTGTATTTTCTTCTAGTCTTTACTAGGTACACCATGAGGCCAATGGCTATAAACAAGCCTACAATAATGGCGGCACCGAGAATAAGTGTGAGCGACGTCACTTTTGGTAGGTGCGTGTTGCGGAGCTCTGTTGAGGGTTCAATCTGAAACCAATATCGAGATTCAGTTTACAAAACGTTTATAGAATTAGACGCCTTATTCATAATCAAGTTCTGCTTAAGGAAAAGCACTTAAATGGATCAAAATAGACAATCGCGAAGATTAAAAGAACAATCCTTCCTTCCGAAAAAAATACTTTTTAATATTGTGTCTATGGTTCCAATTAGTTACAATAATTTTGGCCTAGATCTGGGTTCATATAGGGAACTGTCCCGTGCTGGCCTGGAACGTAGTTTGAACGACTTAATAAAACAATACTTATACTTTCTTATGGAAAGTTAGATAATTAATATAACGAATTCCTGATTTATGCCCGCAATAGGATAATAGCAACTACAAAAAAATAGTATAGGGCTGAAAATTTGTGTATGTGTGTCTTTTATACTGTTGTCGAAATAGATATTTCATTTCTTTTAATTTGTTACTTCTTCACGGCTAAACGGCTGGAGCTGTATGAAGTGATCTGACACCCTGAATTAACACATAGGCCATATCTCGAAATTCCCCCGGGAATGGGACAAATTGCGTGCAACGCAAAAATGTAAATATGTGTAAATGCCTGTGACGTGACTCCCGACTTACCATGTATGACTCTCTAGTTAGTAGGTCATCATCGCACATAACAGAATCCGTCCTGTTGTACCAGTGAACCAGTCGCATGCCCTGTACACCGCGTGGCGTGTTACATCTGAAAGAAACACTTATATGTAGTCGAATACCCCCTGAATTCACCGTTATAGCCTTGAATACATTTTATTGTGTGCTAATGTCACAACGCTTTCCTTAACCATAATAAATTGCGATACATAATTATATGTCTACAAGTCCTGATTGCGGGGTCACAA
>SJJU01072696.1:0-15114 GCA_012932125.1 Conopomorpha cramerella | reverse complement strand
GCAACGCAACGCTCGTACGTGGAAGGACAACATCGTGATGAAACCCGCACACCACAAGGTGTGTGAACCCTAAACGGCGATGGGCTCACCCCCTGTCACGTTGGGTTAAATACGCTTGGTGAACCGTGGGCATTTGCTTATTAGGCAAGTGCCTCTGCCTACCCCGCTTTGGGATTAAAAGGCGTGAAGTGTATTTATTTATTTCAATTGAATTTATTAATATGTACCAGAATTAAACTGAACTGGAACACATAAAGAAAATAATAAAATTAACACAAAAAAAAGAGAAATTTTATTATTTATTTTAATGATCCAATACCAACATTTTGTTAATTACAGGAGGTAGACGGAGTTACCCAATTCGTACTGAAGCCAAACTCTGATTACGCACAACTCAGCGAAGAACTGTGGCGATTCTTCTTGGACATCTACGGCGGTGGGCCGGAAGTTAGACTACGATCGCCGCAACCCACCACAACCACCGCCGAATACAGAGCCAGAAAATACTCCGAATCCGACAAGGAAGAGTACTATCCAAAATCTAATTCCGAAGTCAACATAACAAAGTCGGTCCACTACGAACTTCAGAAGAACCAATCGCTGCAAAACATCAACAGGCATCGGCCAATGGACGACGACAACTACAGGTACCAGCGGCAAGAGACCAATGGCAACTATCCCGATACCGATGAGGAAATGGACGTTACGCCGCCACAGTACTCTAACAGGAACGAAAACGTTGTCGCCTCTTCTAGCTCCGACCACGATAATAACGAGAACCCGATGCAAGGTAAAAGTAACGATATAGAATTACCGAATATGGATAGTATATCGCTACGCAGCAAGCCCAAGAGCGGTAAGGTTAGAAAAATCAGACGCAGGACAGTTAAATGATTATTTCTAGCGTTGCAGTTCGTTCACCGGCTGAGGGCCGGTCCGAGAACGAACAACTGAATGACATTCCGAATGTTTTTAATAATGGTGACTGGTGTTTAGTGCATTTATAACGGTTATTATTGATGTTTGATTGATTGATAACTCTTTCGACGTGTGTATAATTATGTAAAAAAATATGTAATTTAGATAAAAAGGGAAAAAAATGTATAATATTGTTCTATGTAATGAAAGTTAATTGATTTAGTGATTTTGATGTTGGAATTGGTAACTGGTTTTGGTAAGGGGAAGAAAAACAACCGTTTCGAAGCTGACTACAAACTGTACTCGAGAGCAATGAAATCGACTCAGTATACTTCTGGTTGCGGTAATAAACATCGAAATGGGTTTTTTTCCCATGCCGTAACCAGTTACCAACACCAGCTTCGAAATGAAGACTAAGAGTTGAAATATGACGAAATATTGTAATGTAATGAAGGTTTATAGTTAAACAGCCCCTCGCAAAAATACTGGTCTCAGTAGTTCCATTTTTGTTCGGTGTTAAACGAAAGTTTTGTTTTGTACAGAAGAAGGAATATTTTCGTTTTTGCACATTATTTGACAGATGTAAGTGGAATTTGGACTTTTTAACACCACTAAATAAGGTACGTTTTAATTTAACAACCGGACTAATCCACGGAACTAATGAGACTAAAGGCAACAAAAACGTGTAGGTATACTCTTTGGTTAGTGTACATCTTTGATTTTTCTATGAAAAAAAAAACATGTAACTATATGTAAATTCGCCACTTTTTGAAACCTAACATAATCCCAAAGTTATTATCAGAGACATTCTAAAAATCTAGGAATTTTATTGAAATATTTAATATATAGCACTCACGCGCCAAAAGATCCTAATCAAAAATAAATTCATGTACTGTTTAATTTTTATTATAGACTATAATTTGTGCCTTAGTATAATTTCTAAAGCAAGTTTGGTAGCTGGTTTCGCCACGGTAAAAAGACTTCATTTTGAAGAAAAATAGTCTGCTTCGAAATGCATTTTTTTTCCGTTAATTCCCCATGGCATCCCCAAGGTCGCTCTCCCAGAGGTGTCATGCAAAGTAGCTACTCCCGTGCTAAACTTATCTATTGTGTAAAAGGACCCCGAGCAATGGCCTTAGAAACTTTACTGTGTTCGTTAATATGAACAACTTTTACTATGTCGACAATGCGGAAATTAAAAATAATTTTTTTTCGTCCCTTTATAAAATAGACAATTTACTGCCTAGAGAGGTGACATTTTGTAAGGAAATAAAAAAAAATAATTTCCCCGTCGCCATAGTAATAGTTGTTGATATTGGCGAGCCCAACAACGTTTTAAAAGACAATTGCTCGGGGTCCTTCGTGCAGTATAAATACTACAAAATATAGAGCAAGACATGGGCTAACCCCCTGTCACGTTGGGTTAAATACGCTTGGTGTACTGTGGGCATTTGCTTAGCAAGTGCCTTTGCCTACCCCGCTTTGGGATCAAAAGGCGCGAAGTGTGTATTATCTCTATAGCTTGGGGGTGTAACGGGTAACAGCTATGCTCCATCACACTGCGGCGGTTGTATTCGTGGAGTTGCCATGAGGAACGTTTCTTTCCCATACCGAAGCCAGCTACGAAGTCCAGCTTCAAAGGGCACTAAGGGTGATTTTTGTGCCTATAGTATCGGGGAACATATTATTATTCCTTCGTGTTGTGTTTTGGTTCGTTTAGTGATCGGTTATTTATAGATCGACGGCCATTTTGTTATTGTCAAAACATAATCGTTGTAAATTACATTATGTAACGTTATATTAATTTCCCTTAGTCCCGTTTCGTAGTTGGGTTTGGTAGCTGGCTACGGAACGGGAAAGAACTATTTCGTAGCTAACTAGTACTTAGTCAGCTTCCAAATGGGCCTATTCTTTCCCCTGCCGTAGCCAGTTACCAAATCCAGCTACGAAGTGGAATTAAGGGTATTCTTATGTTTTTTGACAGAAAACAAAATGGCGGCCCCATCACATGTATTATTCCCATTTTTTCTTCTTCTGAGTTTTATGTGAACGCAAATATTCTGAATTTTAATATACTTTCTCATTTAGTACACTGTTTTCAAATCATCACACCACTATTTAAAAATTGTCAAATATACGCTATCGTAGTTAGGTATGTAATAAATAAAAGTTACTATTTAATTAGTGAACAAGATACAAGAGACTATTTCATAAAATATATTAATTAACATGAGGCGTTTTTAAACTCATTTCAACACCGCTCAAGTTGAAAATTGACGGTTTTTACATTTTAATGTCATTGGATGAAGCTGCGCATTGCGCGTCGAACCATTGGTCTCATGAAAGAGATTTCAACCAATCGGAAGCCGTAATTAAACAAATAGTGACAGCGTACAACCAGGAGACGGACATAGGATACTTTTTATCCGGATCCTGTGGGACGCGATGCTATATATTGGGTGTTGTATTTTGCATAAATTACTGAAATTGCGCGAATGAAATCGCGGGGCGTCCACTAGTATTATTATATTTTATGAAATCGGTATTAATTATCGAAATTGTTCAGAGGTGTAAGTAGCCTTTTGCAATGTTACCATTAAAAATATTACATTTGTAATGTACGTACAGTGTGCAATAAAGATTATACCGATGGTTTCCACCCAAAAAGGCCTAAGCGACATTTTTGTCCAAAATGTGTTGAGTATGCAGTTTGGATCGCCTTTTTTTCTCTGCGTCGATTTGTCTAGGTTTCGTACCTGTATCACGTAATTTGATGTCGCTTACGCGGTAGAGATTATGTGTTTTTCTCCCAAAACATTGCTTTGTTTAAACTTTAAGCCACTCTCCTGTAAAATTACTTAAATGTCGCTTAGACCTTTTTGGCCGGAAGCCATCGATATTAATTTATTCAATAGAGATTGAACGTATATGATTCGTCATATCGATATTTAACATTTGAGTCATATAGAAGTAAATGCAGCAACATGCAGTTTGGCTTGAATGTCTGCAGTATTTTTTTTTTATTTATGAGCCTTATATTAACATCTGGTAATATATTTTTGAAACTCTCGTTTAAAAATAAACTTTATAATGAGAAATAATAAAAAAAATGCTGGGTAAGATACTTACTATTCTGTAGAATTTTATATTTAATTAAATTAATTAATTCTACATTAATTATGAATTTAATATGTCTCAATCACATTAGAATAATGCTGCTTTTGCTACGACCTTAATATTTCACGAAATAAAACAGATTAATTACTTTAAAACTGTATATAAAGTTACCATATTAAAAAAAATATGTTGCTGCCTTTGCTTCTATATGACTCATTTGTAATGTCACGATAAATCAATCCGATCGCTACATAACAACTATACGAGCGTTCGTTATCTTCTAACTCCGTGTCTGTATGTATAGGTTGTGTTATTTTCATTATCAAGTGTACTAAATGCTGAGGTTTATATGAAAATACTTAATAATATTAATTAATAGGTGTTAGGCTGTACTAATCGCGCCGGCAATACAACAAAAATATAGCGAAGCAAATTTAAAAAATCTAAAACAGTCAACTGGGCGTTGAGAAAAAAAGAAAAAGTATTCCCAAGTTTGACAAAAGATAAAATAAATGGGGAATTTTTCTTTGACGTTTTTCTGACAGATTTTCTGGCGGGGAACTGTCAATACTGTCTCACTTTCCAAACAAAGTTTGACAGTAATAATAATAAATTCATTTGTTTCAGGTAACTTAAGAATAGTAACAGATGTTAAATACTAATTCTAGGACCCATATAAATAAATACCTTATACCTATAAATATATGTACTATAATAAACTTAAAACTAAGGCACACGCGACGTGTTGTGCTCCGCGGGGTCTCGTGCCAGGCGCCCTCTAAAGCGCCGAAACTTGACACCCTTCGGCCAGAAGTCAGGGGTAATGACAGTTCTCCCCATTGAAGGATATTTCTCGACGTCAGAAGCATTAGGTCGGATGTGTCGGTATTGTTACAATATAGACCGGGATATTCCCACCCACTTTCCCACCACTGTGATTCCTGTTAGAGCCAGGATCTACAACGGCATCCAGAATAGACAAGAGCTCAATCAGTGACGACTGGGCTAGACCCCGGGGGGGCCTAGCCTTCTGTCTACAATATAGACGTCGAGATTTATTTAAAAGACACTTTTAGACAAATAATGGGGAATTTTTCGGACAAAAATCTGTCGGAAAAACGTCAAAGAAAATTCCTCAGAAAATTGCGATCAAATACGTACCGTCAGGATGTGGAATGACTTGCCGGAATATGTGTTTTATTGTTCAGTACAGTCTGGAGGTGTTCAAGTCACTGGGGTGAATGAGTACCTAATGAACAAGTATGCTCCATCGTTGACCACATCGCTGCGTAACATCAGGCAGGATGGTCAAATTTAAAAAAATTGCTTACTGAGTATGATTTTTTTAACTTTGTTTCACTTGCGAAGTAATTATTTTTAGTATTGTCGGTGCTAAATAGTTCAGCCTCAAGACTTATAAATTGCAGAATTCAAACGATGAAATCGATTAAACAATTATTATTTATTTAACAATATTGTTATAACCGTGTGTGGGTTTAGTACTATTAGGTATAGATTTAGTTCAAATGGATCGATGTGCCGGTAAAATAAAGTGCAGCTGAAATAGTGGGACCTGCGCCTTCTAATATTGTTAATGTGTATGTCTCGGTAGTTCCATGGAACTGATGAAAAAAAACTAATTTCACTGTTTCAGAATTTCTATTGCTGAAATAATGGGACAGTATTACAAATTCGAGTTTCACTAGTTCCAATATTGGTAACTACTGGAACGTACGCATACACAGCGCACTAATTCCCCTTATTCTGAAACTAAAATCAGTACTCAAGTGTGACATGTACAAACACGATTGGACTGAGACAAACAATACTTGAGCAGAGATTGAGGGGAGTGTCAGAATACGGACCAAAAGGTCCGAGTTGTCGACGAAATTAGTCAAATATAAAGAATAATTTGTTTTATTCGATGTTATAACCAAACGTGTATATTATTAGTTCAATGTTCAATAATATCTGTAATAAAATCTACCAACCTACAAGTAAAAAGGTATAACGTAGCTTATTAAAATTGCGAAAATCATAATTATTATAATCATGTTCATTAGGTACCATTCATCGTAAGAAAATTCCGCTGTAAACTATAATTGTCATAAAAGTACGAATGGTTTCTTTTTGTAATTCCCATTAGTTCTATAGAGCAAGTTTCTCTGTCCCACTTTTCCTAAAGTAGATAAGGGACGAACAAACTACTGATGTGAATTACGTCTTGCGATTTGTTTTTTAAACACAGTGAAGGTGTTTATAGAAGAATTGAGAATTACCCCATTTTTAAGCGACGTCAAAATATTTTTTAATGAAACGCGCACAGACATTACAACTCAATATTGTTCACCGGGTATATAGCCGCGAAAATAATCAACGTCTACGTGCTACGTTACTCGGGTAAGCTCGGGCTTGTCTTTCGCGCCTATATACCCGGTGAACAATATTGAGTTGTGACGTCAAAATAGTCTCTCAATTCGGCCGTATAATATTTACAATCTGTTTATTAAATGAAAATTGGATAATTTGTTCCAAAGTTATGATGGTTGAAAGTGGGGGAAAAAAATCGACTTTATACAAATATGTTCAAGTGGGGTATCAAATGAAAGGGCACGACACGAACATTTTAAAATCGAGTTTTTTTTTTCATTTGCAATTTAATTTACTTAAAAATTAATTTACTTGTAAGTTGGTAAATGTTTTTCAACTACCTTATGGTATAATTGTATAATAGAAAGTCGTGTATTATTTTATTGAGTTATGGACTGCATTTCCGTCACTAATATGGAATAGGTACTTTTTCGTTGTTATAATCTGATTCTATGTTATTTGTTTTCTTCATTGATGGATCAGCAATAAATATATTTTCATCATATTTTTTGTTTTTAAATTTGTTTGACCTGTGGACAGGCCTATGTCCAGCATTGGACGTCAGTGGGCTACGATGATGGATTTGTTAGGTTTTGAAATATTTTTTTTGTAGTTCACTGGCTGACCCGGCAAACGTTGTTTTTCCAATATACTTTACTAGCTGTACTGCGCGGTGTTACTCGCATTTTTTCGTTCCCGTGGGAATTTGGGGATAATATTTATAATGTTATATAGCCTAAAGCCTTCCCCGATAAATGATCTATTCAACACAAAAATAATTTTTCAATTCGAACCAGTAGTTCCTGAGATTAGCGCGTTCATAGAGATATAATGTTTTTCTCCATACAAAAATTTCTACATACACACATAAAAATTGTCTAGGGATCAAGTACATTTTGGAACATTGCAATCAAGAATATATTTTACAAAAACTGAATTCATTCATAATTTATTCAAAATGTGGTGATAAGTCTTATAATTATATAAATACAGGCACGGGGAATTAGGTAGGAGACCAATCCAGAAGATTAGATTTGATCATTTTTTGAGCTAAAAATGTTCTTGATCCCTAGACACTTTTGATGTGTGTAGAACAATATTTTAAATTAAAATATTAGTGAAGCGCCCACTCTTCCCTGAAATCAAAACGCCATAGTGAATTTCCAAAATATTTATTAAAATGAAGACCAATTTACATCAAGTTATTATAAACCAGGTACAATGATTGTTTTATTAATTCAGCAGGTTCCTGCGAGGACATGTGTGTTCTAACAACACCTACTATATTTTATATAAATATATATATAATTTACATATAATATTCCTTTTGATGAATTATATTCTCTCAAATGACATCGAAAATCTTAATGAATAGAAAAAAAAATAGGCGCCTACTTTCTAAAAAATAATTTCTTTCTACTCCACAATGAAACAGTTTGGAAAGCATTAGGGCACCTTACAAAAAACATCCAACAATTTGAAAAACCTACATTTACTTCGTAAACTTACATCAATTTAGTGTCGTTACTTAAATGCGATAAAAATAATTAAAAATATATTTCTGTTTTATCCGCTTAGCATCTCAAGTCCTTTGTACAAAGCCACAGTTCTTCTTAAAAGGCTTAACAAAAATATAATATGAAAAATAATAATAATATAGGTACGTACGTATTTTTCCATAAAATAAATACACTGGGACAGTAAAAAAAATATCACTTAGGCAATAATTTTTCTAATTATGTACCGATATTACGTATATTTGTAGTACGTACATGATTGTATCACGATTAAAAAAAAATGGTACGTCTCTGAACAATATCAAAAATATATTTGAAAAAAAAAACCGAAAATATAATTGAAAAAAAAAAATAGTGATTCGCCATCGCGATTAAGTCATAACAGTACATATATTTGGTAGACAAAAAAAACAATAAAATATATAAACACTCAGAGTGTTGGGAAAATATAAATATAAATGATATTATTTAGTTTATTGTCGAACGACATCGGTGTTTTAAGACTTACAACTATTTTTTTTTGCATAGTGCACTTTTCAACCGCTCAGTTTCAACTTGTGTTGCCATATTATGTTATACATTTTATTGCCCGTATCATGGCAACATTTTCAATGAACGAATGATAATTTAGCACCAACTTTACTCTGTGTATCATAAAGTAGCTTAGGTAATTTTATTTACATAAAATATATTCACCAAATAATATATTGCATATTAATATCGTTGTACTTCTCAGCCCTGAAAGGGCAGTTTCCTAAAAATATATTTTCAAATTAGTAAAAAAAAAAATTAAAAATACATAAATTATACACTATTCTTATGAATAAAATGTTTCTGGTAAAGTGGTTTTTTTTTTGTTAATTTTCATAAATGAGGATGTAATATTTTTTTATCATTGATGTTTTTAATCTAGCATTTTAGGATTAACATTGACAATGTGACAAACAAAAAATATGTCTAGAGTATGTTAGGACCAGTTTTATCATAATTTCTATTGGAGGTAGCTTGTCTCTGCCTACCACACCGGTTAAACAGACATAAACAAGGTACAATAAACCTGTGAGCCTATAACTGAATAATTTACCAGAAAATTATTTATGTAACATTACAGAAAATTGACAACAAAAAATATGGACATGTAAAAAGATACTCTATATATGATGAAATATGTGAAAATATTCAAAAAACTTTTATCCAAAATGAGTAGGCATTATATTAAATTGTCACAAAATAATATATGTAATATTGAAAAGTCAAAATGGATGGTTGTACACCAGGTCTTTGCTTTTTTTATTTTAATTTGCGTGAAGAATATGTATAAAAAAATATAACAATCCAAGTGATTTTGGGCACACATTAAATTTAGATTAAAACACAACAAAAAAAGTAATATATTACAAAATATGCGAACCACTAAAGTAGTATGGTTTACCATTCAGTAGTTTTGATGACTACTACAACATATAAAAACTAATTTTGAGGTAGATTTTTTGTTTAAAAACCTATTAACCTAACGAAAACCTACAAATATATATATTTACATACTTAAATGAATATTTTTTTTTCATTGATCTGTTAAGTAGAACAATAGGTAAGAATTTTTCTTATTTATCATCATTATATACTATGTATATGTTTATAAGTAATAAATACTTATGGTGTATTACATAGACAATTTTCATATTGTTCCAACAATTTTTAAGCAGTGTGTTTCATATTTTAATACACATAGATATATAGATACCTCAATTCATGTTTCCGCAAGGTTTTAAAATATTGTCTGACTGCACAATCTACCTTGGAAAATGGGAATGCACAAAAAATTTATTCAAACAATGACCTTTAACAAATAGATATGAAAATATTACAGTGGTGAAGGCCCAATGGATATTCTTTTTATCGTTAATAAACAGACCACACTGAAACCCAATTAAAGGGTTTAAAAATAACTCAAAGTTATTTCACAATATATATCAAAGTTAAGTCATAACTTTGTTGTATTTAAAGGATATTTAATTCGGAAATATGTAAAAAAACATTAATTTGCAACTAACGGTTGTTACTAAAATTGTATTTGTCATAAAAAAATAAATGAGTTCTGTATTTGGCACATGATTTGTTAAATGTATTACAAAAAAAATACTTCCTCTTTATTGAATGCACAAGCATGGTTATTTGAAATGGAAGCACTTTTGATATTGTATTCTGTCATTTCTCCTGCTTGATTAAATGAAAAATCCTTAAATCACTATAGCTGTTCGACTTAACTACACAGATCTGCGGTCTACATCTGCAGAATTCCCGTTTGTTCTCTCAACAACAAAAAAATATTTACTCTTGCATTGTAATACAGCGTGTCAAAGTGGTGTGCACCTCCAAAACATATAATATGGCACACCACCTCTAAGAGTAATGTGGGAAATCTGCCATTCATAAACAATTATACACTTAACAGTAGTATTTCTTCGAACTATCGATAACTCATCTAGTGAGTTGGTCCCTCATAACAACCCTGCGGGCGTTGCTAAATTATAAATATTATTAAAAAATTCCGAAAGTACATACGCGACTAGATCACATACTCATGTAGAATTCGGAAACATTTTGGTATTAACTCGAAATGTACAAAAAAAAAAAGAAAAATTTGGCAAAAATTTTAATCAACATAACGAGGGTGGACCCCTATCTTGAACAAGAATGCAGACTTTAAAACTCTAGGATATTTCAAGCCAGTTTCATATCACCCTGAGAAGACATAGCTCAAAATATTCTATAGGTGGTTGTAATAGTAACATTAAAAATTGAGTTTCCAAAACAGTTTTACAAGTCTGTTTTCCCTGCAAGTAATTTTACTTAAAATTTAAAGTCTATTTGCATTTAACAATCTTACCTAATGAGGTAGGTTGGTTTCAACAAAGCATGTCAGGGCGCAGGTGGAGGCGGTGGTTGCTTCGGCCCTTGCGTTGAATGAAACGCTTGCTTGAAAGCAGGTAAGCGTTGTGGGACAGCTGGTCTCTGGCTCTCTTCTGTAAGATTTGGCTCCTCCAATAGTTCTAATATTTGCTGAGACAATCGAGATGGACCCTCCCCGGGATCCAAAAGTAAAGGATCAAGTATATCAACGTCTATTGGGTTTGTTAGGGGCGCTGTCTGAATAAATGGCAAGTTGCTTTGTTGTGTATACGGGGTCCCCATATAAACAACTGGGTACTCTTCAGTTAGAAGTTCTTCCGTCGGCGATGTTGGTTGTTCAAGTTTTATATCAATATCTAAAGGTTCTACTTTAATATCTAAATCAGAAGGCATTTCTACAATAATATCTGAAGAGGGAACTCTAGTTCTACCACTTTCAGATGTCCTTTCCTGGGAATCTTCCTTCCAGAGACCACTGTCTTCAGGTTTCGATTTCCAAATTTCGTAACTTGTTCCTGGAATGCCAGCTAATAGTGATGCAGAAGCCAACGATGTTTCAGGCTGCGCTTCAACTTTAACATCTGTAGAGGTGCTAGGTGTTGCCGCAGTGCTTGTCGCTGGCTTCATAGATCTATCAGCATGAGCATTCTTTACATGTCTTACCAAGTGATCCTTGCGACCAAACTTCTGAGGGCAGAACAGACATACAAAATCTCTTCTGCCGGTGTGAACTACTAGATGCCTCCTAACATCTTTAGCTGTGAAAAATCGTCTGTCGCAGTAATCACAAGTGAACTTCTTGTCAGTTTCATTCTTTACAGTTCTGCTACCCGTGTGAACTTTTAAGTGGTATATGATGTCTTCCCGAGTTTCAAAAACATCATCGCATATTTCACACTGCAAATTCCCTTCCTCAGCGGAATGCAACGCAGCGTGTTTTCTATAACTTAGCAATGATGTGTAAGACTTCCGACAATCAGGTCTCTCGCATGTGAACAGTTTTTTCACGGGATTATGAACTCGCACATGATTCGTTAGGTGATCTTTTCTATTGAAAGTTTTCCCGCAAACTGTACATGCAAACGCCTTCGCCTCACTATGTATTAAATTGTGGCGTACTAGTTTAAATTTAGAATTGAATTTTTTATCACAGAGTTCACATGAAAAAGGCAACTCACCAGTGTGTGCGAGCATGTGTTGGCTTAATTTAGTTGGTGTTGAAAACCGTTTGTCGCAGGTGGAGCAGACATGCCTCTTGTTGCGGTCGCGGCGAGGCTTGCGACCTGTTTCTGGCACTAAAGCCGCTCCTGACGAGGATGGCTCTAAACTAGGCTTGTGAGGTAGTGTGGGTACACGACGGGCAGCCTTCACAGTCCGAAAACATTGTTTAATACCACTGGGGCCGGGAGCGCCTCGTGCCACATACTGCAGCTTGGTAGGCAGCTGAGACGCTGGCGGAGGTACGTAGCTCTTCTGCGGGGCGGTCGGGTTCTGACCACTCGACTCCTCCGTGAATTCCGAGCCGCCCTCCTCTTCAGCTTTAGGATTCGGCGGTGGACTGGCCATCTCGCGCACATTTTTAAAATGCTATCACTATATCGTTGTTCGTTTACCGCAATTTATGCTTTCGAGGGTCCCTTGGTGGCGTTCCCAAGACCCAATGGCAGAAAACATCTCTGTCACATTGACGATCCAAATCCTTTTAACGTAGTCGTGTCACATGGTTTTCGCGGATTTTCTAGACATCTTGGCCAGTTTATTATGTGTTTTCAGAGTTCAATCATCGTATGCACTACTAATTATATGTGTTACACGTATTCTGAATAAGAAATTAACAAAAAAGGACACTTTTTGTGAAATACGTAGCGCTTGACATCGAAATGAAATGTCAAAATATTGAATGAACGAAACGAAAGAATGAAAATCTGCTCGTCAAAAATTCCGCCGAAATGACGAACGCGAACGCGACGTTGCGATGTCGAGGTCAACGAACCCATATTTCTGGGAAAAAAAATTGTCATTGGGTTTTGGAATGTGTAAATCTTTATGAAGAGAGTCAAATGCCTTCCTACATCCTAACATTCCTTAGATTGGAGTATATGTGTATATGTTTGGTTTAATTTCGGATATTAAACATAATATTACTCTAGATAGTAAGTGCAAGGTTATCTTTACAAAGATATTCGGTGGTAGGTAGGTACCTAAGTATTTTAGGAAGAATTATATACCTATTCTCTATCTAAAAGACTTGCACATAAATCATAACGATCACTGCCCGCGTTTTATAAATACTAGTATGTATTATGATAATGCTGAGAAAATTTTAGGTGTAGGTACCTATACCTACTTATGGAATGTTCTATATAGTTGGATAAAACTTAAGTATTCTAAGTAAACACGGGAATAAATACGGATAATTTGTTTATGATCTGAATATGTAGCTGAAATAATATTTTGGTTCAAACCAAAAACACAATCTAGGCTTTATAGACGAATACCTAGACGCATAAACAATAACCACAAAAATAGAAAATAGCATTAGACGTCAATATAATTTGTAAACTGTCAATCAGTTTTCTCTAACCTGAAATAAATTTTCGATTTCTCGAGTATTTTTCTTTATTTTTACGAATATATTGCTATTCTTAAATTCGCAAGCCGCACCAGTTTCATCATAATATAAGTAAGCACGTATACAAAACCGTTTTAATACAATTAGAAATTCTGCTCAGTCAATATAAACTTTAGTCTCACAGTAGGTATTATTTTATACCTACTCATTATGTGCTGAATAGAAATAGAACTGCCGTCATTAATTATTAATAATATATCATAACTATAACTATAATTATCATAAAAATAATATATCTCAATCTAACATAGTGGTGTCGCCCATATTGTTTTAAAAACAATGATTTAATAAAATTGTAGATAAGATGTCTGACCAAGGATCTCAGGGTGCGCCTGCGTCAGCTGTGCCTTCTGCCGCCAGCGCAGCCGCTGAAGAATCGCGCAGCACCATTGGAGGTAAGAGGAGTTTCACCTGTTTAAAAAAATACACTTCACCATACCTTTTAAACCAAAAGCAAGGTAGGCAGTGATTTCACCTGTTTTAGTGTAGGCAACAATAAAATTTATAATACAATTACCTGACCCGGCAAACATTTTTTTTCATATATGTATACATATTGTCCTGGCCGAAGGTGGCGTGAAAAGTACTCGAAACCGAAGGTCATGTATGAAAAGATGTATGAATGTAGATGAAGCGAAAGGGGTATGTCAGGACCGTGACAAATGGAGATCTTGTAGTCGCTGCCTACTCCTCTGGGAGACAGGCGTGAAGTGTATGTCTGTATGTACACATTATTAATAGAGTTGCAATGGATATCCAGCCACTATTTTTCACTATCCCGCTGACCCCGCTTTCCCTTTTCATGCTGTGCACCGCCGCTTGAGCTCGAAAATGTCTGGGCTTGCAAATCATACCTATCTGCGGACTCCCTTTGCCATACTAGTGTACCGCCGTGGCAAGACTTGCGTTCCAATAAGTCTGTTGGTGCAAATTACAGGAAGTGTCATCAAAACTGATAGACCATTTTCTTGCCCGACCGTACCTACCTACCATATGTATATAATATACAGTGTGCATTTTTTAAGTATGGCCAGGCCAGAATTCCGTAAATATAACAGATTGGCTGTAAAACATTGTTTTGCCAATAATTATTATTTCTGTTCCTAAGGGAATTGTTCCCCTGTTTTTGATTTTGATTTGTTGGAAATTCATTTCTTAATGCACCCCTACGGTATCTAAGCTAAGTCCCTGTCAAATTTAAAGTTAGCCTAGGCTGTGTGTTGATATGTCAGTCAATCAGTCAGTTTCTCCTTCTATATAAGCTATTTAGATATCAGAAAACTGTCAACTGATATTGAAAGTGCGTTACCCAATAATTAAAATACATTACAAACTCTTTTTTAATACACAATAATTCATGAATGATAATCTCTACGCTCAAAGAGTGCACAACTTAGTTATACAATCATGTACAACAAGCTACTACTCTAACTACCCCTGCAAATGTTAACAAAAGTTAATTTAAAAATAGTGAAGAGGGCCGGGTGAGTAGAGGTCGCCCCAGAAGGACATACATTGACCACATTGGTGATGTCCTGGCCGAAGGTGGAGTAAAAAGTACTCAAAACTGGAGGTCATGTATGAAAAGATGTATGAATGTAGATGAAGCGAAAGGGGTATGTCAGGACCGTGACAAATGGAGATCTG
>SJJU01072695.1:19912-45264 GCA_012932125.1 Conopomorpha cramerella | reverse complement strand
TGAGCCAGATGCGCACAGAGGTCGGAAAAGCGAGACGCGCCTGGCAAAGCTCACGCAAGCGTGGAGGACTTCAGGAGGAACTACGTAAGGAGAACCTGAGACACCTTCGATTGCGCTACAAACAGACCATGAAGGATACGGAATTGGCTTTCTTTCAGAAGATAGCAGAATCTGGAAACGATGATCCCTGGGGTCTAGCGTATCGTGAAGCCAGTGGCAGGATTCGCCCACCTAACAAGACCTTCAACGGGATCCGACTAGTGGAAGGATACACAAGCACCACGAAAGAAACAATACATGGGTTGCTCAGCACCTTATGTCCCGATGACCAGCCGAGTAAAGACTCTGCATACCACAGCCAAGTGCGCGTGGCAGCTGCATTATGCCCTGGCGGACAAGACTGCGACGTAATCAACATGAACGCTCTGGAGCGGATAATCAAGCAACTCCCAAACACTGCTCCTGGAAATGACGGCATCACGGCCATCATCATCAAAATGGCATGGAGAGCTACTGGCACCGAAATACACTCTATGTACTGCAAGTGTATTAAAGAAGGAGTCTTCCCGGATATCTGGAAAGCTGGAAAACTAGTGTTACTGCCAAAGGGAAACGGTAAGCCTCCCTCAGATCCAAAAGCATATAGACCTATTACATTACTCCCCGTGTTGGGAAAAGTTCTGGAACGAGTAATTATTGCTTGCGCACCTTGTTTGATAAGTAATATCTCACCAAATCAACATGGTTTTACGATTGGCAGGTCTACTGTCACCGCGCTTAAGAAATTGATTTCAATAATTGAGGTATCAAAATCTAAGTATGTACAACTGATCTTTTTGGACATCAGTGGCGCGTTCAACAATGCCTGGTGGGCGATGATTCTCCTCAAAGCGAAACAGACTGGAATACCTCCAAACATGTACAGGATGCTCATAAGTTATTTCACCAACCGTAGAGTAGGAATTTTCGCCGGTGGCCAGGCAGTGTGGAAATTATCAACCATGGGTGTCCACAGGGATCGGTTATGGGGCCAACTCTTTGGAACTTACTCCTCAATGATCTTCTATTGCTGCCGAAACCAGAAGGAGTGCATGTAATAGCATACGCCGATGATGTGACACTTGCGATCGAGGCCTCGTCCCGCGCGGAGATAGAAAGAAACGCCTCACGTGTCCTAACTCAAGTGTCAAACTGGGGAAAAAGAAACCGGTTGGGATTCTCTCCAGCAAAATCAATGACAATGACCGTAAAAGGAAAATTTCAAAGTTCGCCCACAATTAAAATGGACAATGCCTCGATCGCGAACGTCAAGGAGGCGCGATATCTCGGCGTCATCTTAGGCCAGACAAGGAGCTTCATACCACACGCCAATTACATTGGAGAGAAAGCCGCTAACTGCTTCGGTAAAGTGTATCTCAGCTACCAGGTGGGGCATCAAGTACCGCGCTCTTAAAATTATCTATGCCGGGACCTACATTGCTACACTAACATACGCTGCATCGGCATGGTATCACCGAGTCTCGGTGTTCGTCGTGAGGAGGGCGCTATTACGCACGCAGAGGTTGGCGCTGATCTTACTCACTAAGGCCTACAGATCTTGCAGCACCGCAGCGTTACCTGTGCTAGCGGGCGTACTTCCAGCAGATCTTGAGGTACAACGAGCGGGAGAAATTGGGAGGAGGGTACCCAGTTGGCTCCGAGGGAGCGCAAGCTATTAAAAACATCAAAACGAGAGGCTGCAGTTGCCCAATGGCAGTCTCGCTGGGAGAATAGTGATGATGGTCGGGATCTACACAAGTTCTTCCCGAGTACTGCAGAAAGGGTGAGTTTCGGATGGATCGAACCAGACTACATTGTGTCGCAAATCTTGACAGGACATGGATGCTTCAGAGAACGACTACACCGGATGACTCTCTGCGACACGGCTCAGTGCCCTTGTGGCGAAGCGAGCGAAAACAGGGACCACGTACTATGGGAATGCAGATTATACAATGAGGCAAGGAATGAGATGCTTAATAAACTGGAGCGTATCGAGCCAGGGCCAATATACTTTAGGGATCTGGTTAGCAGTCGAGGGAACTTTGAACGCTTGCGTGAGTTTGCTAATCGCTGGCATACAGCTCGAAGAACATATGAAGCCTGTTAACGACTGAAGACGCGACGAGGACCCGACGCGAAGTCTCCGTAATGTGGTCGTCATGCCCCAGAAGGGGGAGAGTTGGCAACAAAACAGGGACGGATAAAGATAATTTGTATGGAGTCAAAAAAACGTGTGCGTTGAAAAGAGGCAAAAGCAAGTAGATGCGCACGTCTCCAGAGAATGGCCCGTACGCCGAGAGGCAGGCAGGGCTTGGGTGGTGGTGGGATTATCCCTGTATAAAAAAACTTCGAGAACGGTGTCGCGTACTGAAATCGGTTCCGGTAGAACATGTTCATTGAACATAACTTTGGTTTTATCCAAGTTCATCCGTAGGCCGATCCGTAGAGAAGAATCAGCTTGGTCATTCAACATCAGTTGAAGGTCCTGCAGCGTTTCTGCCAGGATGACGATGTCGTCTGCAAATCGCAAGTGAGAGATGTGTTCGCCATTGATGTTGATGCCACGTCCTTTCCAGTGCAGCGTCTTGAACATATCCTCCATTGCATTTGTGAACAATTTCGGGGAAATAACATCCCCTTGTCTCACTCCTCGATGCAATGATATGGGACTTGTCTGCTGGTTTTGTACTTGGACGGGGGGACATGGGGGCAGCCTCGTAGAGGCATCTTATCACTTGGATGGATCGCCAGTCAACTTGGCAACGCTTCAGAGACTCCAAAAGAGTTCGCAATATAAACACACAGCAGCCATGTTGTTATCAGCAAAGTATTTTTCTTGTAGGTAGGTCCTCAATGAGATAGACACAGAAGTAATATAATTATTGCTGACGCTTTTGCCCTTATATATAAATAATTTTCATAATGACAATTATTAATCGAAAAACTAACCGCAGAGCGAAAGAAATAATATGGGCATATATTTTCATATGCAGTTATAAAAACTACACCCAAAAAATTATACTTTGCAAAAACTAAAATAGAAATAACAGACATTAACATATCGGGTAGGAAACGATTCTAGTCTGGTATTTCTACGTGGATGAAATGGAGATTATTAGAGTATTAGGTACACGGGGCATCGCTGCAGATGCTCCGAAAGGTACTTCTGCAAAAACACGAAACACTCTTATTATTCAGGAGTGTGCCGGGTAGCTTCCAACTTAGCAATTTAATTACACTATCCGGTAATTGTATTCAGCGAACTGACCTTCGCTTGCAGACGTCCGGGAGCCGACGGTGGCTGCTTTTATCTCTGGCTTTTGTTGTCAGGTTTAGCATCTAGAATGTAGGCTGAGGTACATTGCAATATCATGATTGGATCATTAGGTACTGCTCTTCTGCTTTAAAGCAGATTGATAAAAAATCGTTGTCTGCACAGTCAGTTTAAACATTACAGTAGTATAATATATAGAGGGAGTGATCATGCCTCTCTCTCGTTCGTGCCTCGCTCTCGCTTGCGGAACGGGACAATGACGTCATAATTTCCGTGCTTGCAGCCCGTAGTATGGAGTTATTAATACATCAACCTATCTTTAGCTCTTAATCTTTTTTGAACATTGAAATACTTGTTAACCGTCAACAGAAGAGCTAAAATGAACTCCGTGGCCATCTTTCAATTGTAGTTTTTAATAGTATGATAATATCCTTTATAACTAACTAGCTGACCTGGCAAACGTTGTTTTGAAATATACTTTATAAAGAGCGTTTGTCCATATACCTAATAAACTAAATTACTTATTAATCACTCTTTAAAACTACGCAAAAATGCAAATGCGTAGTTTTAAAGATCTAGGATCTGTGTTTACAAAGAAACAGGTAACTGGTACAGAGAAACCGAATTGTAAAGAAACATTCACTATAGGCCTGTGCTGACTGATACGATGACTTTGTTGCCGTGAAAAAAAACGAAACCCTTTATCGTCGAAGATAAACTAGTTTATAAAATAGTATATTCTAATAGACCGTTGGGAGAATTAAACTATTGGATGAAACGTTTCAGGTACATAACGAAACGGGAATTTTCGTTTATTTCACGAACGAATTACCAGATCACTAGGCCCAAGTCAAACTGATTTTCATGTTCATGTTTCGCCCGCCGGTAGAAATTCACGGTTGATGACAGATGTCCTGTGGCTAGTCTACTACATTACTGCACTCTGGTTGTTGCATCGCATTGCTGATTTAATTACTTTCATTTAACTATCGTCCGTATCGTATCGATCCGACAGAGAACCAAAGTCATCGACATAGCTCATCGTTTTAGCAAGCTGAAGTGGCAGTGGGCCGGCCATATTTGCCGTAGAACCGATGACCGTTGGGGAAAACGAGGTCTCGAGTGGAGACCGCGTCTCGGCAAACGGAGTGTAGGACGCCCTCAGGCAAGGTGGACTGATGATATACGCAAGATGGCTGGCAGAAGCTGGATGCCGAGAAGCCGAAAACAGATCACAGTGGCGTGCAATTGGAGAGGCCTATGTCCAGCAGTGGACAAGTATGGGCTGATGATGATGATGATGAACTATCGTCCGTAGTAAAACAGCGATGAACATCGTTTGTCACTACGATGCCAGAGCGATGCAACTACGAGTGTAGTAGGCTTGGCTTCCTGGTTTAATGGTTAACAGCTGACTGAAAATGTTATTGGTTGCACAAACTTTTCGTTGCGTAGGATGTTTCAAATTAATTGTTTGTTTGGCATAGCAATACATTGAATTGTTACACGGGAATCGTATGTATATGTAGGTTTGTTACTATTTTACCGCAAATACCACTGAACGAATTTAAATAATTTTCAATAATTCAACGTATAGGCAACATTTTATCCCGAAAGCTCCACAAGCCGCTCACATGCTCAATATTAACCTTAAGAATCAAATCTTTCCCCGTTATACGTGGGGCATATTGAAAGTTTCTGGATTCTAATAAATGAGACTACATATTCAACTGGAAACATATTTATTGTTTTTCGAAGTATATTCCTCCACAATCAATGCATTTTTGTATTCTTTGAAACCATTGTGTAAAACAGTGGGACCAGTCTTTTTTGGAGATCTCTGCAATGGCCTCGTGGAACGCACTCACCGTCGCTTCAGGATTTGTAAATCATGAACCTCGAAGTTTGTCTTTAGTTTTAGGAAACAAGAAGACCTTGGTCTGGACTGTAAGGTGGATGTGTCATAAGTTGTACTTTTTCACTCAGCATGTCTGTCTCTGCTCCGTAGGGTCGTGGGTTCGATTCCCACCGCTGACAGGTGCTTAGGTGATGAGCTTTTAAGTAATTGTTGGATGTGTCTGGGTGTTTTATTTATATAAGTATGTATTTAAATGAAAAAAAAAAAACAAAAAAAATGTATATAAGTAAATATATCTCGTTGTCTGATTTCCATAACACAAGTGCTTTAGCTACTTAACATGGGATGAAGGCAATGTGTGTGTTGTTGTAAAAATATTTATATTTATTTAATATTTGTTTGTATACCAATCCGCGGTTACTTCAAGTGCTACCGTTGCATAATGGCCTGTTTTTCCAAAAAACGAGGCAACCATTTTCTTACCGGTGCTTCGACTTTTCTTGACTTTTGTGGGTAAATCATCAAAAGGGAAGACCCATTCTGCTGATTGGCTTTTCCTATCAGGTTCAAAACAGTATACCCACGTTTCGTCTCCTATCACGATATTATAGACAGCCAATGATTGCCCTCCGTCATACTTTACTATCATTTCACGGCACCAATCCATGCGTAGTCGTTTTTGATCTTTTGTCAAATCGTGCGGTATCCATACTTACGTTTAGATGTGCATGTAAAATAGTTTGAACTTGATTCATTCCAATCCCTAATGCAGTCCGAATTTGCTCACAGGTAATTTTTTTATCAGTCATAATTAATTGCCTCACAGTGTCTATGTTAGTGTCGGTAACCGCTGTTTTTGGCCGACCTTCACGAATGTCATCCTGGAGGTGCCTCCGTCCACCTCCGAACTCAGCAAACCACGCATACACAGAGCTCCGTCTCGTAGCTCATCACCAAACGCTAGTTGAAGTCTCTGGCAACTCCTATCTGGTAATGTCCGCAACAAAATTTCAAAACAACACAAAAATAAAAAAAACAAATGATATTCATGGAATTCGAAAATTTTCATAATCCGTAAGAGTTCTTTTTTCAAAATCAGTTTTTTTTTTCATTATTTTTTTCGTATCTGGCCAATTCCAGAAACTTTCAGTATGCCCTATCGTAATGGTTCAGACAGAGCACGGTCTCGGAAGATTAATAAGCAGGGTGATATTACGAAATATGATGCGAATGAAATGGCAGGGCGCTTCGTTATTTCTTCCGCGTAATTTCAGTTACTTACACAAACTACGAGTATAACACGGACACTTGAGTGAAGCCAATGTTTCAGATTATACAGAGTGAAATTTTGTAATGCTACCTGAAGGGGAAGTACTCTTAATACTGTAGATACAATTTTTCAGCACATATTCAGAGACGTCTCTGTGATCAACAGGTTTAATACTGGTAGCGATCCCCGACTAGTCAGGGGCTCTCTGAATATCAACCTTAAGGCTGAACATGTCCGTCCGATGAAAGCCAGGCTCCAACCAACCATGCTCCAAACTATAATGGGATCCGAAGCTTTCCAGCTAAGTTTGGAGAACCGATTCGTTGCCGTGGAAACCACAGCAGACGTGAACGAGAACCTCGAAAATGTGCCTCGGGTCCTCAAGGAAGAAAGTACGAGATTTTGTGAAGTAAGTCAAAGCTTTCTGAGGAGACTTTACGGCTGATGAAGGAACGACGTGAAAATCCGCCCGTCACTTCGACCGCAAGGTGGGCTCTAAACCAGGAGATTAGTAAGCACGTGCGGCACGACCTCCGATGCCACAATACTCTTTCAATAGAAAGAGCGATTGGGCAGAATCGGGGGTCAAAAGTGTTCGTACAATCTCTTGGAAGAAGCTACCTTGCGAAGTTGACCACAGCAAGTGGAGAATTCATCATTTCGAAGCCGTCAGTCCTTTCGGAAGTTGAAGACTTTTATGGCCGGTTATACGCATCGCATGAATCTTGCCCTAATCCCGAAAATGGGGACTCTAGAGCCACATTGACATGCCACTTCACCGAAGACCTGCCAGAAGTCAGTACTGGCGAAATTGAGATCGCTCTTAGACAGCTCAAAAACGGAAAAGCTCCAGGAGAGGATGGTATTACAACAGAACTATTGAAGGCTGGAGGTAAACCGATATTGAGGGAGCTCCAAAAGCTTTTTAACGCTGTCCTGTTCGAAGGGAGAACTCCGGAGGCGTGGAGAAGAAGTGTGGTCGTCCTGTTCTTCAAAAAGGGAGACAAAACCCTGTTGAAGAACTATCGACCCATTTCTCTTCTAAGCCACGTCTACAAGCTGTTTTCAAGAGTGATCACAAACTGTTTTGCGCGAGGACTCGACAAATTTCAACCTCCGGAGCAGGCTGGATTTCGGAGCGGTTATGGCACCATAGACCACATCCACACAGTGCGGCAGATCATAGAGAAAACTGAAGAATATAATCTGCCCCTGTGTCTAGCATTCGCGGACTATGAGAAGGCCTTTGACTTGGTTGAGATCTGGTCGGTTCTGGAGTCTCTGCAGCGTTGCCAAGTTGACTGGCGATACATCCAAGTGATAGGATGCCTCTACGAGGCTGCCACCATGTCCGTCCAAGTAAAAAATCACCAGACACGTCCCATACCATTGCATCGAGGAGTGAGACAAGGGGATGTTATTTCCCCGACATTGTTCACAAATGCAATGGAGCATATGTTCAAGACGCTGCATTGGAAAGGACGTGGCATCAACATCAATGGCGAACACATCTCTCACTTGCGATTTGCAGACGACATCGTCATCATGGCAAAAACGCTGCAGGACCTACAACTTAGCCCTTTCCATACCACGCTGTACAACTTTGGGCTTGTGGGCCCGCCACGCCGTCAGTATCCACGTTTTAGCTCTATATACGTGTATCACTACAGGTAGGACGCACTGATTAAATAATTTTGTTATGTTCATTGAACATCCGTTGAAGCTCCTGCAGCGTTTTTGCCATGATGACGATGTCGTCTGCAAATCTCAATTCAGACATGTGTTCGCCATCGATGTTGATCGGTCCTTTTCAATCCAGGGTCCTTAACATATCCTCAAATGTATTTGTGAACAATTTCGTGGAAATAACGTGCTCTTGTCTTACTTCTCGATGCAATGTTTGTCTGCTTTTATTACTTGGTCGGAAATAGTGACAGTCATAGGATGCATCTTGTCCACGAATTCTATCCACAGATTGTATTTTTCAGTATTCTCTATGATCCGTCGCACTGTATTTTGTATGTCGCTCCACCGTAACAGCTCCAAAATCCAACTTGTTCCGGTGGTTGAAATTCGTCGAGTCTCCCCGCTCGACGGTTTGTGATCACACTTGAAAACAGCTTGTAGACGTGGCTTAGAACGAAAATAGGTCGATAGCTCTTCAACAGGGTTTCAAAAATCTTTACAAGGTCCCTTATTTATTTATTTAGTTTTGTTGTAACGTCGTCGTCTCCTGGAGCTTTTCCATTTTTAAGCTGTCTAATAACGATCCCAATTGCGCCAGTACTGATTTCTGGCAGGTCAACGGTGAAATAGCGTGTTAATTAATTTGGGAACGGGAAACCGTTTGGTTCGCGTAAATTTAATGTCCAGCAATACCAGGAGTGTATATGACATTTTGCCGTTTTCCTGGTTGTCCTATTGTTAAAGCGCTATGGAGTATTAGGCTATGCGATTCTGTAGCACACTGTCCAAATGGACCCGATAGGTTTGCAGCCTTGCGGCGATGCCCTGGGCTTTGTAGTCGAGCATCAAACAGACTGTCGTCACCTATAAGCCTCCTAGCATGCATCTCTGTTGCCTTTAGAGCCCCACGCTAGTATTATGCGGATCCAAAGCAAAGTTGAGAGCAATAGTATTCCATACACCATGGAACTTGTGCATGCATGATACAATATGAGCAGTTATTCAGTTTGTTTTTATAAGATACGGGTTTTTTTAATTAACTGAACAATTCTAGCTTAATTAACTGAACAATTCTATCTTCTGCTTGTTTATCAAAAATCTCCGAGAGTAATGTATTATGCATGGCGTTCGTAATATTGGACCTTAAAAGGGTTATTTTTGCAGAGCAATTTAAAAAGAGTTTTTAATTCGAATCCCTGAAGTGATCATGAAAAATCGGGCAAAGGGGTGGTACTACACGTCGTCTCGTCGCTGGCTCGGTTTAATGAGCGAACTGGGGCTTTGTATAAGCGGCTCACGTCAGCTGCACGTCATAAACCGTTTACGAACTCAAATACGAGCTATTGGATTTAAAGTTGGATGTCCAATGAGTTTCCGTGTTTTGTTACGTTTTATATCAGACAGTTTGGTTGATGTGTTTTTCAGCCCTCCTTGTGGTCCGATGCGAACACATAAATAAACCTATTGTTCAATAACACAATATATATATTATACAATTGCTTACGTACAAAAAGAACGCAATTGAGTTACGAGTTTTATAAGATGTGTCAGTAATTGAAATATATATATATATACGACTTTTAAACCCAAAGTGGAGTTAGCACGAGGCACTTATGAAGGGAATGCCCATAACCAATCGTGGCCTGTAGCCGTTATAACGGTTCACAAGGCTTGTGGTCACACACCGCACGGGTCTCTTCGCGACGTTTTACTTCACCGTAAGATGGTGAAGGTGAATGTAATACTCGTATATCTGTCACCAATAAGTTTTTGTACAAATAAAGTTCTTATGTTGATTGTCGATAAAATATTGTAACCACTCGCATATTAATTTTATTTAAAGGAGATGGCCAGATTTTGAATGGATGTTTGCCTTGACAATCTATAAACGTTGTGCTTGCGATGTATAGAGCTAACAGTTTGTATTTCAATATTTCGTTTATATGAGACGTCTAGAACTTTCCATTCATTAACACAGTTTTAACAGTTTTCACAGTACACGTATCTAGGCGTTTGAGTATAGCTTACGATTTTTTCGTGTGTTAGGTGACAAGATTCATATCATCCTTCTTACCGTACACGTATGCTACGAATTATACGATAATATCTTATAATAATACTTCTATACCTGGCGACGCACCACCTAAATAAGGCGTGCCGATGTAGAGGTATTGAAGTAATACAAACGGGTTCGGTAAATTGATGTTTATTTGTGAGCGAAGGTAAAAAAGTTGCCACTGACACCTTCCCAACAATATCTTTTTAACATTGAAAAGATTCAGAGGTCTCCTTCCACCAATTACGTTCCTTGATTGATACGGCCAATAAGAATTTGAGGGCTTTAAAGGGCCTCAAGTACCCAACTGAACACTGGGATGCATTATTAGTATAATTAATTAACACTAAGTTGGACTTATTTACGATTAGGGAGTGGGAAACATTCCATTGTAACGATAGTGAGCCACCAACGCTAGATCTTTTAATCAACTTTTTGAGAAACAGATCTATGCTGTTAGAAACCATTGAGGAATAAAAGTAAAGATCACAGGTAAACCAACGACTACTCACACACACGCAAACAAACAATTTGTTACACACGAAAAGTTTTTGAACAATTCACCTACGAATCCTACGAGATCTATTAGGAAAACTACGTACAAAAATGCTCTGTCTGTAATAAGGATCACTAGGTGTACTACTGTGACCGCTTCAAGACTATGACACGAGAGATGAAAATACGAACGATTGATGAGCTACAACTATGTGTGTTTACGTAACCACCCGAAACGAAATTGTAGACTTAGCTCTTGTCGCTTCTGCTCTAACTACCACAATTCACTATATAACAAGAAGACACCTACGAGTACCGGAGATATACAGACGAACATGGCTTTACCAAACACTCCCAAGACTACACCGAATGCAGTAACCATGCCCTCAACTATCCACCGCTGCTATACGCGTGAAAGATGCAAAAGGTATTTATCATACTACAAGGGAATTACTTGACAACGGTAGCACCTCTAACTTTATGCCGGAAGGGCTATTGAAGATACTAGACCTACTGACTGTAAACAAACACGTTTACTAGGGTTGTAGGACTGAACAGACAATGTTCAGAACTCATCAGAAGGTGTAAGGTGTTCGTCCACTCATCAGTCAGTGACTGCAATAACGAATTTGACTTCCTAGTCTTGTAGTGCCACAAATAACACAGCAGTTACCCAGTGTTTACGTACATAAGGAATCACTCAACATCCCTGAATACAACACCTACACCAAGTTCGAGTCAGCTAACTCGAACTTCAAATTTAACGCAGATGTATTTTGGAGCCTTTTAGAGACTGGCAGGATTACCTATACTTGGTAATAAAGGGCCGCTTTTAATACAAACGAAAATAGGTTGGCTCGTGTCGGGAACTATTACTACAAAGTGAAAGTGAAAACATGTTTGTTAACACTACAAAGCGAGAGAACGATGATAGACGTTTTACGATTACAACTCCCTTTAACCCTTTCAAACATAGGCCAGTATATTCCCTCTTGAACAACACATACTTTGAACCTTATTGATTGTCTTCACTGGAATTATCTAAAGATTTCAGAGAAGTTACCAGATAATAATCACATAAGGTATATAACATTACAGGACACATACCTATTTAAACATTAAGGGGGAATTCTTGAATTTTCCTATTTGCAGGCCCAGCACAGGCTGCTTTGTACACGTATGCGATAAATAGTGATATACATTAGATAGAGCATGTCTTCATCTCGATTCAAATACAGAGCTTTTTTAAAAAATCATTCATAATTCATCCGAAAATACGAAAATGCTGAACCCTGTTTGACGATTTTGACCAAAAAAAGGTCAAACGCGGGGCTCAACACAGAGGTCTACGGCTGTTCCCTAAGCTACGGAGTATGTGGAACGGATCGTACAAGACTTGAACTAAATTCAAATAGAAGCGCTTTTTCAAAATGTAGTCAGAAAAATCCATAATTTTGGAAAATAATTCAACTGACAAAAAATCTCATACAAAAATGTTTTTGTGCCATCGTGGTGACAACTTCAACCCCGTCAATCCGCGGCTGGATGCCGTCCTAGAAGCACGAGCACGCCCAATTTTTCTCTATTGTATGTGTGCAGTGCACTTTTTGGATATATTTCTGAGTAAGTACCTATATTTCATACACTATTCTTTGTCAGGAATTGATGACAGTATTATATTCTGTACGATTCATGGTCGTTTTCTTGTATAGATGATAAAAAAGAGTCCAAAGAAATCTGTAAACAAACATCCATTTCCTTTTGCTTTGACGTATAACCATATCAAATAAAATTGATATGACAATAAAGCGTCACCCTCAAAATCGGGTATATTTTCACGTTGGTAGCATAGTATTATGCATTTAGTATGAGGCATGGGAGAACAATCGTGTTCAATTTCATTTTCGTTTTTGTAGTGTAAAGTGACATACAGTAACTAACATAATCCGTTTTATTTCAGAGTCGTAAACTAAAATTTAATCAATCTAGAAAACAGTGTTGCCAGCTAAACATGAAATCGATAAGTGTTTTAAGCTTGTTTAAGGGGGAATTCTTGAATTTGCCTATTTTGCAGGCCCAGCACAGGCTGCTGTGTACACGTATACGATAAATGCTGATATACATTAGATAGAGAATTTCTTCATCTCGATTCAAATAGAGAGCTTTTTTAAAAATCATTCATAATTCATCCGAAAATACGAAAATTCTGAACCCTGTTTGACGATTTTGGCCAAAAAAAGGTCAAACGCGGGGCCGAACACAGAGGTCCACGGCTGTTCCCTGAGCTACGGAGTATGTGGAACGGGTCGTACAATACTTCAACTAAATTCAAATAGAAGCGCTTTTTCAAAATGTAGTCAGAAAAATCCATAATTTTGTGAAATAATTCAACTGACAAAAAATCTCATACAAAAATGTTGTTGTGCCATCGCGTTGACAACTTCAACCCCGTCAGTCCGCGGCCAAAGAGAATATAATCACTCCGTTTTAAGAGACGGAAGTTCCATACAACACAATTTTTAGCTAACCTATGCCTTTCTTGAGCAACTTCACAACTGACAGCTGTCAACTGGTGACAACCCACTAGTGAAGGGACATGCCGTTGTGGATAATTTTATCGATATCGATAATTTGGGATGGGCATTGCTGCTATCGATAAATTTACTAGCGTAGGTACTTTCTATATGGCTAAAATTACTATATTTGAAGGTTACGGTTAGTATTCGCGTACTTTTATGTATATAATTTGATTTTTAAAATAAATCACTAATTTAGTGAAATATACAGGGTGTTACAAAAACCTGCAGTGGGAATTGAAGGGCCTATAGAGAAAGCCTTTATTAATGGAACAACATAGAGGAAATTAAGAATATCTTCATATAAAGGAATTAAACTACTTATCGAATTTCATGACCACTTGCTGTTTTCGATATCACTACAAAATCGCGCCCATCCCTTAAGTAAACAATGAAGGAATTGACTTTTGAAATACTAACCTAAGAACGACGATTACCAGCGACATCCACTTATGAATATTGTATTATACGAGTAAATGATTCACATTCGATGAACTACATAGCAGCATCACACAAATATCTCAATAAATTCACAATAAAACTTAATCATATCAACATGTTTTGGTTGTAGATGGGTGACATGTAACCGTCAATCAGACGTCATAAACTAAACATAGATTGATTCACAGACAATCACAAGATTGCCATTGAAAAAAAATAAAGTTAAGAAAGTAAACTAAAGTATGGGCATTCCGCACTTTGTCGCGAATAGGCTAGAGATTAATGAGTAGCATGTAGGTAGGTAGGTAGGCTGAGATCAGTATGTCGAACAGCATCAATATGACTTTTTCGTGGAAGAATAATAATACTGAAATTTTCATTCTCTTAACTGGACTTACTTATTGAAAATGGATTTCTACAGCAATAACGAATATTACTAGATGATTTTATGTGTGGGGGCTGCTGATGGAAACCTTGAGCAAGCACCTGAGCTTTATTGTGAGCGATTTATTGATGGGAGACCAGAGGCGGAACAACGTAGGTTGCCTTCCAGCGACTGTTTCCGGAAAATGGTTATGCGGCTTCACCGGTTCATTTAGAGGAAATAGGCCCGAAGGACGACCAAGCAATCCGGACCCAAATATGGAAGAGACAGAATTGGATAATTTCCGTATAAATCCATGAACGAGTACTACAATTCTTCAAAGCCGAGCTGCTACAATTCTTGGTGTCCCTAATCATATGAGTAGGGATTCTATGCTCTAACGAACACGCCTATGCATTGCTGCTGAAGGTGGACTTTTGAGCCTTTTTCGTAATAGCTTTTACTATTTTAAATTTATACTTTTACCATTTATTAATATCTAATGATTTTTAAGATTTGCATTTTAAAAGCTTGTGTTTTGTAAGTAAGCCATTAACTTGAAACATATTTTGTAGCTCATACCAAATCTCAGTAAATATTCAGTAAAATATTTTAACAAATTGAGATTTGATAGATCAACGACGATCGAACGTGATTCAACGACTTAATTACTTACCTACTTTCATGTGAATGATCCTTTGGACCATAGATTATGGTAATTTGATGACAGCGACAATTTTGACAAATCAAAAATAAACAAACATGTAGGAAGTAAATAATAATTACAAAAAATAAGAAATTTCAATGAATAATAATGAAACGAGCGTGGTAATGTGGAGAAACTCATGGAAGACTTGTATGTTTTGGAGGAGCAGCTATGCTCGCTTTATTAGTTCGTGGTTTCAGCAGAAATTCATTGTTTGTGTTATGGGTTGTGTTCTGCTATCTACTATACCTACTACGATCTTGAAACCGAACCTTTATTTACAAAAAACACGGGCCTTACACATGTAACGACCGATGAAGAGCGAACAAGTAAGTAAACGTAGAAAATTTCGCTAATATTAGGAAGGTTAGTAGGTTCCGTTTACGGACATACATTTAACAGTGTTGGGAGAAATTTCTATCGATAAAATGGTCGATAAAAATGATTTTGTTAGTTTAGTTTTTTTCAAACGCTGGAGGCTTTTAATCATGTTCATTAAAGTCCATGTACACTATAACAAAGGGTGATTAATTCCCACTGCAGGTTTTTGTAACACCCTGTATAGGCGAGTGCTAACCGTAAAATAACATACTTAATAAAACTGCATTTAATTTCAATTAGATTTATTTGAAACAGAGATTAAAAGACATAAATAAATATAATTATTAAATCCGTTACCTGTCCGGGACTAAGAGCCATTTTTATATTCCCTGCTGTTAATACTTTGTTTAGCTGAGACCCTAGGGATGCAAGCACCCGTAACTAGACTACCAGGATAGCCTAGGCTTCCTCTGAGGTTCACAATCTGGATGGTGGATCGAAATATACTCTGATACCCCTTCCCCGGACTCCCCCAAAGTATATTAGTCGGCTCTTACGACACCCCACTGGAGAAGATGGGAGAGTGCTATTCTAGGCTGGCACTACCACAGCATAAATAAGCCTTAACATACATAAAAAATACCTTCTGTTGAAGCCACGTGTTGTGGAAACCCTTCCATTTCGTAAACATTCAGTGGGTGATTGGTAAGGTTGAGTGCAGGCACAGCTCGTTTTTTTAAGCGGTTTCGCTTCTTATTAAAATCTTGCGTCTGTGGTCCAGTTGGTCGGACCCTTGACTTGTAACCGGGAGGTCCCGGGTTCGTGTCCGGCTACTGGACGTGTACCAATGGGACTCTTTTTCAGAGCCTATGTACGCAACGCAACGCTCGTACGGTGAAGGACAACATCGTGATGAAACCCGCACACCACAAGGTGTGTGAACCCTATAACGGCGATGGGCTCACCCCCTGTCACGTTGGGTTAATACGCTTGGTGAACCGTGGGTATTTGCTTTAGCAAGTGCCTCTGCCTACCCCTCTTTGGGATTAAAGGCGTGAAGTGTATTTATTTATTTTTATTTTATTTTTATTTTTTTAAATCTTTGTTTTGGAAGTGTTTTCAGAAACAAATTTGATCATATTTAACTTCTCAATAGGTAAGTTAACCAAGTCAGTATTACCACTGACTCTCACCCATTCACGGCATCTGAAAGTAAAAAGGTAGGTAGGTAAATATGTACTTAATTATACTATTATACGCATGAAAGTTAGTGAACATTTTGTAGGTTAGGTTCACATTCATGCAACTTACTGCTTACCAATTTTCATCCAACGGGAAATTAGCAAAAAATAATCGACTATCCAGGTGTGCCTCCTTAATACCACAGATCTCGCACGATCTACGGGTTCGACGGATTTTTAGAATTTTTTTCTCAGACATTTTGTAGTGTATCTCCACTTCGGTACCTATCTACATAAGTTTATGTATATTTTAGAGTCCTATCTCACTATGGATGGTGTAATTGGCGGATGAGCCTGAACTCAACTTAACGCCAATTAAAGGAATTATGCACTCACGAGAATTTTATTTGAATCAAATACGCACAAAACAAATAAACACAAATGTGTGGATAACACACCACGACGAATGCGCTGTGCCAATATTGCTATACCTAAATTCTGAAATTGCCAAATTTTACGAAGAAATCTTATAAATACAGGGTTTTTTGTCAAAACATTCTTGCTTTCTGTAAAAACACCTTGGTGGCAATAAATTGTCGAAAATCACCGAACAAAATTGATTTGATAAAAATATTGTTTTCTTTCTATTGGATTATTTTCACTCCAATCAAATATATTTTTTCGTATGTTAACTCAGGTATTGTGTTTGTACAAAATGGTATAGGCCGCCATAAATTTTTTTGTTGTACCTAGTTTCTCCCCACTGTCCGCGGCTGGATGCCGTCCTAGAAGCACGGTCACGCCCAATTTTTCTCTAAATAATTTGCATGTGTGCAGTGCTCCTTTTGGATATATTTCTGAGTAAGTACCTATATTTCATACACTATTCTTTGTCAGGAATTGATGACAGTATTATATTCTGTACGATTCTTGGTCGTTTTCTTGTATAGATGATAAAAAAGAGTCCAAAGAAATCTGTAAACAAACATCCATTTTCTTTTACTTTGACGTATAACTGTATCAAATAAAATTGATATGACAATAAAGCGTCACCCTCAAAATCGGGTATATTTTCACGTTGGTAGTATAGTATTGTGTCATTTAGTATGAAGCATGGGAGTACAATCGTGTTCAATTTCATTTTCGTTTTTTGTAGTGTAAAGTGACATACAGTAACTAACATAACCCGTTTTTTTTTCAGAGTTGAAAACGAAAACTTAATCAATCTAGAAAACTGTGGTGCCAGATAAACCTGAAGTCGATAAGTGTTTTAAGCTGTTAAGTGGGCTACTTGTTTAACTCTGTGCAGAAAGCGGACCAAGAATTTTAGTCAACTGGAAGAAAGACAGAAGAAAATAAATCCTTTAAATAATGCTTGTGAATTGTTTAATTGTAAGTTAATAAACATTACGAACAATTTAATTAACATTTATTTCTGTAGGGAGGTAGGGATATCCTTACTTCTGTTAGCCTCGTGATCGTCCAGTTCGTGAAAATAATGATACCACATTGGATTCATTCATATTTAGTTAAAGTCGACCGTAGGGATGTAAAGGGATTATTGGACCCTATAGCCGCCTATCACCTATTACCGATGCTCTTAATATGTGTTCTACCCAATCTAACCCCAAAAATGACCTGAAACTCCTAGGCTCCTTCCAGTTCATCCCGGCTGGACGTCTGCTGCACCTGTACAGCTTCTTGATGTTACCAGTTCGAGCAGCAAATTGCCTATAAAATGACATTTACCCACTGGCGTTTTGATTTTTTAAGCTAAATTTGATGCCGATTTCACGCAAGTAGATAACAGCGGTTGAAAATGAAGGCATTTATTGAACTGGTACATACACACAATGAACATGTTCTAGGGATATTTCAATCTAAAATTATATTAGCTTTGTGTTAAGACACCTATACATGAAAATAAACCCCATTTAATAAATAGCCTATTTAATCTGACAATAATCTTTTATATGAAATTAAAAAAAAAATTGACTTGAATGACTTGATTAAAACTCCATAAACTTCTATAAATCTTTGTCAAACGGATCTCCGATGTTCTTTTAATCATGTCACGTAGATACTTGACCAGGAACGAATGTTAAGAGCAGTGGACATGATTTAAACTCCAGCACCCACAATAAGTTCATTCATATCAAGGTGGCACAATTATGGTTTGGGCAGGTTTGGATACAAGGCAATATGACTGCTCTAAAATACCTCGATTAGGTGCGCGAGCCGAGGTGAGCCTGTATTCTTGCCCCACAGACAGCAAATTTCCAGCTAATGCACGACAATGCCATTCCACATACGGCGCGTATCGTTACAAATTGGTTACAACAGCACGATATGTAACCGCCTAAAAGAGCTCTCCAGAATTTCCCTGAACATATTGTGCATGAAAACCAGATTTTCTTGCATCTTCATCATAAAGACTGGGGCAGTATTCCAAGACAGAAAATTGACACCCTTGTTTTGAGTATCCAGACCCGCTGCAGATGTGTCAGGAATGGCTTAGGTGCCACTCCACAGATTTTTTTTTGTAAATGTTTTTTTTTTAAACGGAAAGCATTTGACCACTATCCTACCTGATGTAAAGCAGCGATGTGGTCGACTATGGAGCACACTTGTTCATAAGGTACCTATTCACCCGCGACTTGAAGAACTTCAGAGTGTACTGCGCAGGAAACACAGACTCCGGGAAGTCATTCCATATCCCAGTTTGCACTACAAAAGTGGACGCGAACCAAACGGTTTGTGGTCGGTGGTATATCCACCTGGTATGAATGACTTTTTCCGTTCTCCTGGTTGTCCTATTGTAAAAACGCGATGGGGGTTAGGTTATACAACTCCGTAGCACACTCTCCAAAATGCGCCCGATAGAAGACATATAGGCACGTAACTTTGCGGGGATGTTCTAGGCTTTTTAGTCGAGCATCAAACAACCTGTCGTCACCTATGACGCCTCCAGAGCCTCAAGCTCGTATTTTGCTGATCCATCCCAAAGATGAAAACAGTATTCCATACACGATCGAACTTGTGCTTGGTACAAAGTGAGCAACTCTCCCGGTGTGAAATACCGTCGCACTTTCGAGAGGATGCCCAGCTTCTTGGCTGCGCGTTGGGCCGTAGCCTCAATATAGGAGCCAAAGTTGAGGTTGGGTTTAACGTCATATCTAAAAGCTCCAGCCGTTTGACTGTAGACAGGGGTACATCCTGGAAAGTGGGAGCCAGGTGAAATAGGCTCCTTTTTGCTGAGAATCGACACGCCCTGGGTTGTGATGTTTTAAAAAATAAAGTAATGTTTTTCTTCTTCTTCTAGATTTTTTTAGTGTAACTTTAACCGAAAGAGAACCAGAAGAGAAGAAAGAAGAGAAAGTATAGGTCTTAACAAAAAGTTAGTATTATTTTAGATAATTATGTTTGAAATATTCCTAGACCATGTTAATGTGTGTATTACCCGAACTAATATTAAAAGAAATTTGAACGAAACACTTTTCATTTGACATGTACACCAATGTTCCGAAAATTACTTTTAATATCAAAACAGACATTTTGTATACCTGTCTATGTGTGTGTGATAATATGTATAGGAAAGCGATTTTGTATGCGGCGATGATGACGTCAAAAAGAGAAATAGGCCCGTCAATAAATTCAAATGCCCGAAATTGCATTTAAAAGGTGCGACTGAATATTTTTTTTACTTATAAAAAAATAGTTACTTATCGTCTGTTTAGGCTGGTTCAGAACGTAAAGCTGAGAAGTAGTTTATGAAAGAACGATGCTGGTTTCTTAATTGTAATGCAGCCCCAAGACCAAAAACGAATTTCATTGTCCTTGACCTTTCTTATTTTCTCAGTATTTGTAATGTAATCCCCAATCACAATTTATTTGGATAATTCTTAAGTACTTACCAATTCAAACAATTATTCTCTAAAAAGGACACTGGGTAGACTCCAACAGTGGGAAAAGAAAATGGGTGAACTCAATCTATAGGTACATAGTATAAAATGATATTGCGAAGGGCGCCCAAAATGTGTTTGTTACCTAGGATCTCAAAAACTACTATATCAATAGCTTTGCGGTTTTCAATAATGGAAAGAAGACATACCAGGGATTCTATAGGTGTATAATTTAGGTGTACCTACTTAAGAAATTATTAGAGTAATCGTAACAGTTATCAGACGGACGGAAGAAAAACGAGCTTTTTGGAGGCTTGCATTCCGTGCGCTGCTGAAATAACTCAAAATACAGAATAACAATGTATGGGGGAATTATTCTTCTCAAAAAGTTCTATAAAAAAGTCTGCGATAGCATATGTCTATCCTTTAAGGTTTAGCAACAATAACGATTTTAGTGGTGTTCAAGTTTAATTTACGAAATATCTTATTTTTCAATTACTCGATGTTCCTACCGACATAGACCAATAAACATACATACATACATACACTTCACGCCTGTCTCCCAGAGGGGTAGGCAGAGACTACAGATCTCCATTTGTCACGATCCTGACATACCCCTTTTCGCTTCATCTACATTCATACATCTTTTCATACATGACCTCCGGTTTCGAGTACTTTTCACGCCACCTTCGGTCAGGATGTCCAATAAACATAAAATAAAATGCATATCCAGCCGTGTGGTGACGGCGAATAGAATACATGTGTCACCACCCCAGCCAAACTTTTCCCGCTATGGGGGTCGTAAGAGACGACCGAGGGAGCCCTCCAGAGGACGGGCAGCAGCGCTCTCTGTGAGTTAAACCACAACCCCACTGCGATCGCCAACCCGCCTGCCCAGCGTGGCGATTATGGGCATTTACCTCCAATAATAAGCACAATAAGGCCACGGCCCCCAGTTCCCGGCGGCTCCGCTATTCCTGGTCACGGTGGCGACCACGGTAACGGCGGAGCAGGGGGTGCGAAGAAACTCCGGGTTATGGGAGGCCACCACAAACGACTGACCCTGGCGACGTACAACGGACGCACGCTACGGCTTGACTCGCATCTGGCACAACTCGAGGTGGAACTTGGGAAAATTAGGAGGCACATATTGGGGCTAAGCGAAGTCCGAAGAGAGGGAGAGGACACCATTACCCTCAAATCGGGCCACCTAATGTACTTTCGCGAGGGAGACCAACAATCCCAAGGCGGCGTTGGGTTTCTTGTGAATAAGTCCCTGTGTAACAACGTTGTGGAAGTGTCTAGTGTGTCAAACAGGGTAGCATACCTTGTCATAAAACTTACCGAGAGGTATAGCCTGAAAGTGATACAAGTGCACCGACCTCGACACACTCGGACGATGAGGTGGAGGGCCTGTTCGATGATATATCGAAGGCCCTCCACTCCACTACTAAGACACATTACAGCGTTGTTATGGGGGACTTTAACGCTAAAGTGGGAGTACAGAATTGCAATGAATCGGCAGTAGGATCCCATAGATTTGGAGCAAGGAATCATAGGGGGCAAATGCTAGTAAACTTCCTCGAACGAGAGGGGATATTTCTAATGAACTCGTGGTTTAAGAAAAAGCCCCAAAGGAAGTGGACCTGGCAAAGCCCCGATACTATAACCAAAAATGAGATCGATTTCATCATGACGAACAAAAAGCACATATTCAGAGACGTCTCTGTGATCAACAGGTTTAAAACCGGTAGCGATCACCGACTAGTCAGAGGCTCTCTGAATATCAACCTTAAGGCTGAACGTGTCCGTCTGATGAAAGCCAGGCTCCAACCAACCATGCTCCAAACTATAATGGGATCCGAAACTTTCCAGCTAAGTTTGGAGAACCGATTCGTTGCCGTGGAAACCACAGCAGACGTGAACAAGAACCTCGAAAATGTGACTCGGGTCCTCAGGGAAGAGGGTACGAGATTTTGTGAAATGCAGCGTAAGGGTAGGAAGTCAAAGCTTTCCGAGGAGACTTTACGGTTTATGAAGGAACGACGTGAGAATCCACCCGTCTCTTCGACCGCAAGGCGGGCTCTAAACCAGGAGATTAGTAAGCACGTGCGGCGCGACGTCCGATGCTGCAATACTCTTTCAATAGAAAGAGCGGTTGAGCAGAATCGGGGGTCAAAAGTGTTCGTACAATCTCTTGGAAGAAGCCACCTTGCGAAGTTGACCACAGCAAGTGGAGAAGTCGTCACTTCGAAACCGTCGGTCCTTTCGGAGGTTGAAGACTTCTATGGCCAGTTATACGCATCGCATGCATCTCGCCCTGATCCCGAAAATGGGGACTCTAGAGCCACATTGACACGCCACTCCACCGAAGATCTGCCAGAAGTCAGTACTGGCGAAATTGAGATCGCTCTTAGACAGCTCAAAAACGGAAAAGCTCCAGGAGAGGATGGCGTTACAACAGAACTATTAAAGGCTGGAGGTAAACCGATATTGAGGGAGCTCCAAAAGCTTTTTTACGCTGTCCTCTTCGAAGGAAGAACTCCGGAGGCGTGGAGTAGAAGTGTGGTCGTCCTGTTCTTCAAAAAGGGGGACAAAACCCTGTTGAAGAACTATCGACCCATTTCTCTTCTAAGCCACGTCTACAAGCTGTTCTCAAGAGTGATCACAAACCGTCTTGCGCGAAGACTCGACGAATTTAAACCTCCGGAGCAGGCTGGATTTCGGAGCGGTTATGGCACCATAGACCACATCCACACAGTGCGGCAGATCATAGAGAAAACTGAAGAGTATAACCTCCCCCTGTGTCTAGCATTCGTGGACTATGAGAAGGCCTTTGACTCGGTTGAGATCTGGTCCGTTCTGGAGTCTCTGCAGCGTTGCCAAGTTGACTGGCGATACATCCAAGTGATAAGATGCCTCTACGAGGCTGCCACCATGTCCGTCCAAGTACAAAATCAGCAGACACGTCCCATACCATTGCATCGAGGAGTGAGACAAGGGGATGTTATTTCCCCGAAATTGTTCACAAATGCAATGGAGGATATGTCAAGACGCTGCTTTGGAAAGGACGTGGCATCAACATCAATGGCGAACACATCTCTCACTTGCGATTTGCAGACGACATCGTCATCATGGCAGAAACGCTGCAGGACCTTCAACTGATGTTGAATGACCTAGCTAATTCTTCTCTACGGATCGGCCTACGGATGAACTTGGATAAAACCAAGGTCATGTTCAATTAACATGTTCTACCGGAACCGATTTCAGTACACGGCACCGTTCTCGAAGTTGTTAAAAAATACGTATACCTTGGGCAGACATTGCAGTTGGGTAGAAACAACTTCGAGGACGAAGTAAACAGAAGAATTCAGCTGGGTTGGGCAGCATTTGGGAAGTCACGTCGAGTCTTAACATCAGCGATCCCACAGTGCCTGAAGACAAAAGTTTTCAGTGTATCCTACTTGTAATGACATACGGAGCTGAGACGTGGACACTGACGGTACGTCTGGCCCACAAGCTCAAAGTCACACAGCGTGCTATGGAAAGGGCGTTCTCTGAAGGATCGAATCAGAAATGAAGTGATCCGACAGAGAACCAAAGTCATCGACATAGCTCAACGTTTTAGCAAGCTGAAGTGGCAGTGGGCCGGCCATATTAGCCGTAGAACCGATGACCGTTGAGGCAAACGAGTTCTCGATGGAGACCGCGTCTCGGCAAACGAAGTGTAGGACGCCCTCAGGCAAGGTGGACTGATGATATACGCAAGATGGCTGGCAGAAGCTGGATGCGAGAAGCCGAAAACAGATCACAGTGGCGTGCAATTGAAGAGGCCTATGTCCAGCAGTGGACAAGTATGGGCTGATGATGATGATGATGATGAAAATGCATATCAAATTAAAGCTGATGAAATGAGGATTCCGAATATATACATATCATAACACTTTTATGTTAATATTAATACACAAGATGCATTTACAATGCCGAGGGCAGAGATGGCGGCGGCGGCGGCGGCGACGGCGGTGGTGGCGGTGGGCTCATGTTGAGGTGCGCGACCCAAACGGGCAGACACGTGAGGGCAGACAACGTTGATGGTTGTGTCGAATTATAAAATTTTCAGTGCGGCGCGGCGCGATTTTGTACAAAGAAACCTTGAATAGGTAAAAAATAGGTAGTTAAGTTTCGGTTAAATTAAATAAGTAAGTACCTACTTATTTATTTTAACCGAGGTATAAGAAAGGTCTTTTTATTACTTACTGTAAATATTGATGTTAAAAATTTAATTATCTAATTAAAAAGTAAATAAATATAATATGTAGGTAGGTATGTATAGGTAGGTACTGTCAAAACATCGCATTCTTTATTGAAAAAAATATACTGTAAATATCGATTTATAAAGCCTAAAAATTCATAAAAAAAATCTTTACTTAACTAACTGATTCTTTTTAAGTAGATATTACGTACGTCGATAAAAAAAATGCCTCGGCGTAAACAAAATATAGGTCCACAGACTTCAAGAGCTAAACGAATGCGCGTATCTCGGGCAAATGAATCACAGGAAGAAAATTAAGCTAGGTTGACTAGAGAACGGGAAAGGCGTCGTCGTTTGCGTGGAGAATCAGTTTTGACCGCTGACGAAAACAGTGCACGTACAGTATCAGAAATTCAAATGGACACTGCCACCACTGCTGCTGACCAAGAAAACATCCAAAATTCTACTGTCATATGGATTAATAAAGAGTGTTCTGGCATGAATAATACTGACTATAAACATGATTCTTCTATATCCTTGGGGAGTTTAAATGTCACCTGCCAACATTGCTCTGCTTTAAAATGGAAAGACGAATCAAAAGGGTTTTGCTGTTTACAAGGAAAAAACAAAATTAATATGATTTCTACACCACCTGAACCTTTACATTCGCTTCTAACAGGTGAACATCCAAAAAGCAAAATTTTTTGAAAAACATACGTCTCTATAATAGTGCGTTTCAAATGACGTCATTCATGAGTACACAAGTAGTCGAGCGGGGGTTTATGCCAACAGGTAGCCTTTCCCCCTTCGGCCGGATGACCACAAATTTTTACAGGTATATTTTATCGCAGATCCTGAAATACAAACTACTATTCGGTGTACTAGAGCTCCACAACCGTTAGACAACGTATTGGTTAGACAATTGCAAGAC
>SJJU01072695.1:0-19892 GCA_012932125.1 Conopomorpha cramerella | reverse complement strand
GTTTAATTTACGAAATATCTTATTTTTCAATTACTCGATGTTCCTACCGACATAGACCAATAAACATAAAACGAAATGCATATCAAATTAAAGCTGATGAAATGAGGATTCCGAATATATACATATCATAACACTTTTATGTTAATATTAATACACAAGATGCATTTACAATGCCGAGGGCAGAGATGGCGGCGGCGACGGCGGCTGCGTTCCGTCGTCGTGTCAGTCGGTCGGTTCGCATTCGTTTCAAGTTTACTATTGATTTTTAAAATTTAATTTATGTGATTCATTTTAAATAATAATTTTGTACAAAGAAACCTTGAATAGGTAAAAAATAGGTAGTTAAGTTTCGGTTAAAATAAATACGTAGGTACTTAGGTATAAGAAAGGTCTTTTCATTACTTACTGTAAATATTGATGTTAAAAATTTAATTATCTAATTAAAAAGTAAATAGATATAATATGTAGGTATGTATAGGTAGGTAGGTACTGTCAAAACATCGCATTCTTTATTGAAAATTGAAAAAAAAAATTACTGTAAATATCGATTTATAAAGCCTAAAAATTCATAAAAAAATCTTTACTTAACTAACTGATTCTTTTTAAGTAGGTATTACGTACGTTGATAAAAAAATGCCTCGGCGTAAACAAAATATAGGTCCACAGACTTCAAGAGCTAAACGAATGCGCGTATCTCGGGCAAATGAATCACAGGAAGAAAATGAAGCTAGGTTGACTAGAGAACGGGAAAGGCGTCGTTGTTTGCGTGGAGAATCAGTTTTGACCGCTGACGAAAACAGTGCACGTACAGTATCAGAAATTCAAATGGACACTGCCACCACTGCTGCTGACCAAGAAAACATCCAAAATTCTACTGTCCTATGGATTAATAAAGAGTGTTCTGGCATGAATTATGAATCTACAATAGACTATAAAAATGATTCTTCTATATCCTTGGGGAGTTTAAATGTCATCTGCCAACATTGCTCTGCTTTAAAATGGAAAGACGAATCAAAAGGGTTTTTCTGTTTACAAGGAAAAATCAAAATTAATATGATTTCTACACCACCTGAACCTTTACGTTCGCTTCTAACGGGTGAACACAAGGACAAGTTTACCATTTGGCGGGTAGCCCCTTCGGCCGGATGACCACAAATTTTTACAGGTATATTTTATCGCAGATCCTGAAATACAAACTACTATTCGGTGTACTAGAGCTCCACAACCGTTAGACAACGTATTGGTTAGACAATTGCAAGACCTATTACATACACATAATAACTACATTCGGTCTTTGAAAACTGCCATCGAAAGTGTACCACAAAATGCTCCAAACTTTAATATTGTCATACACGCTGACAAAGTACCTGCCGGTGAACATCGTGGCCGCTATAACGTGCCTTCTACGAGTGAGGTAGCAGTTATTATAAGTGATCAGCAGTTTGATAGGCGAGACATCGTGATACGTAGTCGGGATAATAATTTGCAAAGGATATCCGAAATTCATAGATCGTATGACGCCTTGCAATATCCTTTAATATTGTGTAGAGGGGAGGATGGGTACTCTATAAATCTTCCCCAAGTAAATCCCAATGATGGATCCCGATTACAAAAAACAATCTCATGTATGAATTATTATGCACATCTTATTATGACTAGACAAGATGCATTTAACACAATTCTCAGATTTGGTATGTTAACAAACCAATATTTAGTAGATATGTATGCTAAAATAGAATCAGAACGTGTATCGTACATTCGCAATAATCAAACTAAATTACGAGTTGAGAACTACGTCCATTTACAAGACGCACTACGAGGCAATGAACATAGTTCTGACATCGGACTACATAATTGAAGGCACTATTCTAACTGGCTGTGGTACTGGCGAAACTGTGTTAATTCCGAGAATACCGTTGATTCCCACCGATTTACCTTTCAATTTTAAAAGGGTTCAATTCCCTGTTAGAGTCTGTTTTGGCATGACAAGGCGCAAGGACAGACTCTCAACGTAGCTGGCATAGATTTAACTGGGCCATGCTTCAGTCACGGACAGTTTATACGTTGCACTTTCTCGAGTCACTTCTAATAGAAACATTTTTGTTTTAACCAATGAGGGTAAAACAATTAATGTAGTAAAGAATTTTTTTGAATTTAATCTTCATTATAGTACGCCCATAATCAACCTACCAACCAACCAACCAACCTACCTACCAACCAACCAACCAACCAATCAACCAAATCTCTTACTTTGTCCAATTCTCTTACTCTCTTTAAAAAATAAAACATATTTAAAGAAACTCAGATTGGAGAGGCCTATGTCCAGCAGTGGACAGGTATGGGCTGATGATGGTGAAAGAAACTCAATTTTAAACTACCTACCGGTAATTTATTAGTTTTCCGTAATTAATAAAGAACCTAGGTCTGTCCATCTGTCAGATATGATAATTGGCAACTTATTATCACTTTGAATTGGAAGGAGTTTCTATTTTCATAACTACAGCTGTAAAAGTCGAATATCCGAGCGAAGCCGGAACCGCGGGCTGGGAAAAGGGAATGAGTCATACAATAAGCTAATGAGTTAATATTACATTACGTGTCAAATAATTACAATGTAACTGGTCGTCAATCAATACAATTATCTCAGTCGGGCATATATTGTGTTAATAACAAAATCGACTAATTCATACTTTGAGCGAACGCTGCCCTGATTCTACCTAAATCCCGTTTGTTCCCGATGATTTAGGAAAACAACGTCCGTTCACTCGTAAATTTTCTATATTATTTCACAAACTGGTTGCCTAGCAACCACCTACCTATATACATGTAGATATCAAAAGGTATAAAATAAATAGTAACAAATTTATATAAAAATACTAATTATAAAATTGGCACAGTCGTGCACACATACCGAATCACTTACGTACTTTACCTACATATTCAGACATAGGCCTATTTACTCACGTCAGGTAGTTGAGTTTGGGTAGGCGACTATCGATCATCATACGAAATCATTAAGTCAATTTCAGTCACTCACTCGAAGTGTTGCCATTTATACAGATTTTAGTTCTCGTATACGGATCAAATATTTAAATCTAATTTTATACAGATTTTTACCCTGTTAGAATTTATAAAGACAATCAGCTCAAAGTTAACACCATTGCCTAAAACAAAAGAGAAAAGACATTGTTTGATTAGGAGATTTTTAAATAAATTAACGATTAATGAATTAATCTTTAATAGCAATGACAATTTTGTTTTTGTTTTATGCGTTGTATTCGCGAGCTTTTTATAAAAACTATGGGTTAAGTCTATGGTTTAAAATAATATTCGATAAAAGTTACAGTGTTGTGAAAGTACCTACAAATAAAATAACTACTGCAGATTAATGTAAACAAAAAGACTGCGTCCTTTGCAACCTACCTATCTAATAAATATTACAAAATGAGTTTTTTTATACCGATCCATATTTCTACAGATTTTACCAAAAAATATATCAGATTTTGAATTACACCATCTGGCAACACTCGGTTCAGTATTGCGTAATGCGTGGTGTCATGGTGTGTGTAGATTTTGTTTGGTTTTGATTCCCAAAAAATAAACGAAGTGCAATTAACGTGTAGTGATTTATTGAAGTACGTAATGACTACTGTGTGTATGTCTAAAACTTGGTGGCCAGAAAGATCACACGTCGCACGTCGTCGTATTGTAGGTAAACAAACATATTATTATTGTGTTCGTGGGCAAAAACAATGTAATGTGTTCTTCGGAAGTTGAGTTCATTGTTTTGCGTGTGTGCAATTGAAGGGATTCACTTTGCTGCAATACATATCAGCACTTCTTTACCTACTGAAAAGTTCTCATGAGGGGCCTACGAAGGTAAGTTTTGGATGTGTGTGTGTGTGTTTATTATTAGGTAGGCAGATAGATATTGCGTACGCTTCGAGGTAGGATATTTATTCAAATAGGTAGGCACTAAGAACCTTCACTTCACACGTATTGTGGGTCGAATACAGAATAGAAACTACTACTTACTATGTACTTACTGCATCCCTAATCGGATATTATCGAGTTGTTGTTCCAAAATCTACCACTGGATGGCGGTAGTCGTATTTTTTTATTTGTTTTTAAGTGCATGTCTGTACGGTTTTTTAGCTTTCGCCTATCATAATCACTTCGCGAAAGTAAGTAGGTATAGCACGTAAGTACCCATGGATTTCAATTGAACTTTACAAGACAGAAACTTAACTAGCGATTCATTGTGGTAGCGACATCTGACAAGAAGAAAAGGAACTTTTTTAAGCATAATGGTTTTCAATTAATTTCCTTTTGTGTCAAAAATGTTTTAGTGTGCGTGCATTGACATACACAAACATGCGTGGGGGCGTGGCTTGCACTACGCAAGACACGCGTGTTTGCTTTCTTTTAGTTTGTGTTGTCTTTATTTCGATCACATGTGTGGTCTATGACGTATGTGTTCGGTGTTATTATTGTAAGGGGCGCCGACACTGGAATACCTATAACGTATTAATTATTTTGTTAGGAAAAATCAACTTCTAAACCAAAGCCTTAGCTTTAATCATAGGGAGTAACATAGGGGCGTTTCTTAGACCACAAATAGCCCCTAGACTTCCGCTTCGCTTTTCCGACAAAAACACGCTGTATATGCTCAAAACAAAAGTGACAAAATGAATGTTAGTGCCAAAAACGGAGAAGTGTACGCAATGTCGGAGTGTCTGTGAGATTTATCTTCAAGTTGCGTGACACCACTGTACAAATTTCCACAAAATGTAAATAATTTCGTTTTTTGTCGTTGCGCCTATCATAAATACAACTTTATGTCAGAAAATGCAATACACTTCACGTCTTTTAATACTATATTTTTAATAGACGTAGACATAACTTTACCCTAGGTAAACAACAAATACAACAAAGTATTTAAGTAAGTATATTTAGTTGTCTGATTTCCATAACACAAGTGCTTTAGCTACTTAACATGGGATGAAGGCAATGTGTGTGTTGTTGAAAAATATTTATATTTATTTATTTACAACACACACAATAAGGTAACAAAAGAAAAAAATAAGAAGTAATAATAATAATAATAATCTTTTTATTCTCAGGCAACAAAAGATACCTTTATAGGTATCGGCCCATAAAAACAAATAAAATACAATACAAAAGAAAAAAATACAAATGGATACTTTTATGTATAAACAATATTATATTACTTAAAAACTATCCTTCTTTCTGCACATCCCGTGCTTTGTCGTCTGTAGTGTTCTGCAATCTTCCTCGGAAGCGCCGAAACACTACACCCGATGTCCAGAAGGATGTGTCCATGAAGGTCGCCAGGTCTTTTGTGGGAACTCGCACCACAAACGATTTAAAGTCGTCATGACGCGAGCCCAATCCTACGACCCTTACACACCAAAGGGTCTTCTTCAGAACGTATTGCTGCACATCTATCTCCTTTGTCTGAAAACTCAGACGAGAGACGTGCAGCAACGTCGTCGGTACTGCCGGCTGTAGCGTTGAGCCGGGCGGGGCGGTGCCATACGCGTTGCGGGGAGCGGTGCGGTGACGGCTTTTCCTCTCCACCAGGACAAAGCCACCTCCATCCACCATCCGTTTGCTGGAGGGACGAGCATTCGTCGCCGGCTGGGCAGCAGCGGAGTGCGCGATTTCGCGGTGAGCGGAGCGCGGGGGCTGGCGGCGAGCGGGTCGAGCTGACTCCTGCGCTGTGTCCTGGATGACGGGCACGCCAGGAACCAACTCTGGAACCGCGGGACGTAGTGGCTTCGTGATTTCACCAGCCAGCTTTACGTATTTGTCCGAGAGGTTAACAACCTGCATCGGAACTGGGTCAGTTGCAGTCATGTTCGTAGCGCTGAGTTGCGAGGTGTCCGATTGCCGGTGACGCACGCGCTTGCGAGGCGGTGACACGACGCTCGCTGCGGCGTCAGCATTTCGCAAGGACGTCACCTCGCGCTGGAGCTCTGCGCTGACACGTTCCGATGCTTCAAGTTTAGCAATGTAAAGTAATGTTGGACTTCAGCAACTGAATGTCCTTTAACAGTGACGTCACATCGACATGGTCGAACGTCACTGGCGGCAGCTTGCTGAGGTCCCGCGCCACATACGTTGGAACATCGTCAGGGTCGGTTTCTTTAAAGGCCCTGAAGATGTCTTGAAGGTTCTTCTTGCCGCTCCCCTCCGTCCTCCTCGAAGCGAGCCGTACGCTGGTGATGGCAGCTGTTTCGGCGAGGTACTTCCTCGCGGCAGTAATCTCAGCCTCCGTGTAGCTGGACGAACAGATCTGCTCAAGGCTGAGCTCGTCCATCACATCCAACTTGTTCTGCACGAAGGCCAGCAGCTCGTGCACTAGTATGGTGTCGGAGCGCTTCGCCGCGGACGCCGTTATAGAAATGGTTCGCAGCGGTGAGTCACAATCGTCGGCTTGTGCACGGCGCGCATAAAGCGTCCGATCCGGCCGATGTCTAGAACTGCACTGGATGCATGATAATGTTACGTACGTGGGGGGTGGGTACCGATAGAAAAATGACACTGTTACGAAAATCAAAAATTACACTTTATTCCGGCACTGTAATTACACAAACTAATTACAATCGTTAAACTAACACCGCTAATAAACACTTTTACAATCACACAATCACTTGTTATCATTCTTCAGTTTTCTCTCTTGATGTTCACTATATCGCTGTTTAGTTGAAAACTCCCGCCGACTCGATCGTCGCTCTTTATATACCACGGTACACAATCCAGAACATTCGAGTAGGTTCAGGTACATTCTCGAGTCGACTTCTAATAATAAAAATTAAATACCTAACCGTCGCGTCGGCCCGCTCGCGTGTTTATACCTACTCCAACAGTAGGTAAGTAGATTTATACCTACTTGTGAGTCGCGTCGACAGCTCGCGTGTTTATACCTACACCCAACAGTAGGTAAGTAGGTGTATACCTACTTGTGGTGAGGTAAGGTAAGTACTTGTGTACTTGTGGCTTCCGAAATATACCACATTTTTCTCGATCTTTCGAGATCCTTCTACTACATTCTGACGCATATAGGCACTGTGTAGTGGTTTGTATGCGTCGACTTGGATACTGGAATTTTCTTTAGGACTCTCGAATGTTCGACGTATCTCTACGGCATTCTAGCCGTTGTTTCTCGACCCCGGGGCGTAACACTACCCCCTTCTAAAACGTGCTCGTCCCGAGCATGATTATCTCCATAGTATCGGGCCAGCCGGTCGACGTGCACAACCTTGCACGGGCTGCGGTGATTTCTCTGTATGCGATATGTCACATCGTTGATCTTGGTCACCACCTTATATGGGCCCTCCCAGTTTGGTGACAATTTAGGAGACTTTCCCTTTATACGCAAAGGGTTGTGCAACCACACCTGCGAACCTTCCTCGAATCCGGATTGATTAGACTTACGGTCATAACGTGTTTTCATCTTGTTACTAGCTTGAAGTCCATTATCTCGAACTAGACCGTGAACATCTTCCAATCGATTCCGTAAGTCAGTCGCGTACTCCGTTATGGACATAGGCGTGTCTGGGGGCCTTCCGGTTAGTAAATCTGCCGGTAACCGCAGTTCTCTTCCAAAGTTCGCACATGCAGGAGTCATGTTTGTGCTCTCATGTGTTGCCGACCTGTACGACAGCAGACAAAGAGGTATGTGCCTATCCCAATCCTTTTGATGACTATCAACCACCTTGGCCAAATGTCGTTCCAGTGTTTTGTTGAACCTTTCGACCATTCCATCAGATTGCGGGTGATATGGCGTTGTTCTCGTCTTATGGATCCCCATGATTCTACATGGCTCTTGAAACACTTGGGATTCAAAGTTTCTGCCTTGGTCGCTGTGTATTTCGAGAGGGACACCAAAACGACAAAATACCTCCATCACCAATTTTTCCGCAACTGTCGTAGCTTCCTGGTTAGGAATCGCAAACACTTCGGGCCATTTCGTAAAATAATCCATGATCACCAAGATGTACTTATTTCCGGCATCAGATGTTGGAAATGGCCCCGCGACGTCCAACGCTATCCTTTCCCAAGGTGCCCCAACATTGTACACCTTTAGCGCACCCCTACTGCGAGTATGTGGCCCTTTCACTGATGAACAATTGACACATTTCCTACACCAGTCCTCGACATCTTCGCGACAATGAATCCAGTAGAATCGTTGTCGAATTTTCATTAATATCCCACTTCTGACACCAAATGTTACGTACGTGGGGGGTGGGTACCGATAGAAAAATGACACTGTTACGAAAATCAAGAATTACACTTTATTCCGGCACTGTAATTACACAAACTAATTACACTCGTTAAACTAAAACCGCTAATAAACACTTTTACAATCACACAATCACTTGTTAACTCTCTTTAATTTTCTCTCTTGATGTTCACTGTATCGCTGTTTAGTTGAAACTGTCCGCCGACTCGATCGTCGCTCTTTATATACCACGGTACACAATCCAGAACATTCGAGTAGGTTCAGGTACATTCTCGAGTCGACTTCTAGTAATAATAATTAAATACCTAAACCGTCGCGTCGGCCAGCTCGCGTGTTTATACCTACTCCAACAGTAGGTAAGTAGATTTATACCTACTTGTGAGTCGCGGCGGCCGGCTCGCGTGTTTATACCTACACCCAACAGTAGGTAAGTAGGTTTATACCTACTTGTGGTAAGTACTTGTGTACTTGTGGCTTCCGAAATATACCACACTTTTCTCGATCTTTCGAGATCCTTCTACTACATTCTGACGCATATAGGCACTGTGTAGTGGTTTGTATGCGTCGACTTGGATACTGGAATGTTTTTTAGGCCTCTCGAATGTTCGACGTACCTCTACGGCATTCTAGCCGTTTTTCTCGACCCCGGGGCGTAACAATATGTATTCCCATAATGTATAAGTTTTGACTTTTCTCTCTCTTTTCCTGATTGAAATAAAGCGTTTACTTGTAAGAGGATTTAATAGGTTATTTTAGGTTTTTACTTGTTTTAGATGGGTCTGTGGTCCAGTTGGTCGGATACTTGATTGTAACCGGGAAGTCCCGGGTTCGAGTCCGGCTACTGGACGTGTACCAAATGGACTCTTTTTCAGAGCCTATGTACGCAACGCAACGCTCGTACGGTGAAGGACAACATCGTGATGAAACCCGCACACACACAAGGTGTGTGAACCCTATAACGGCGATGGGCTCACCCCCTGTCACGTTTGGTTAAATACGCTTGGTGAACCGTGGGCATTTGCTTATTAAGCAAGTGCCTCTGCCTACCCCGCTTTGGGATTTAAAGGCGTGAAGTGTATTATTTTTTACAAATATTAATACAGTTATTTCCACACAATTTTTAATTGTCTTTACTTTTTTAATGTATGAAATTATCGTATGTTTATTACTACTGAACGACTGAACCAAATTGGATAAAACTTATTACATGTTTTTGTGTGGAGACCGAGATACCCAGTTAGTTTTATCCCATGGGATCGGGATAAAAAGTATCCTATGTCCGTCTCATCGTTCTAGGCTATGTCTTCGCCAATTTTCAGCCCAATCGGTTCTGCCGTTCTTAAGTTAAAAGTTTTATCCGTTCTTTTCATTTATTAACTATTGACTCGAGTGTAGGTATTTTTAAAAAGCATGAAATCAACAAACAAAGCATTCGTTGTTCAAACTGACTGGTGCACACCTCGTAATTTCCTCGTATTTAGCACATCTGATTGCAATAATTGCTTTAACTAACAATAACGAAATATCCATTCATTCTCATGCACCAAATGACTTACGACAATGGAGTCACTGACACCCAATTTCAAAGATACATGCACTAACAAAAGATCAGCTTCGAACATCTCTTATTAGTCGTGTCTTTCAAAAAAATGCAGTTCACAAAGCCTCCATTGATACGATAGAAGGTACCCATTGTTTTACATTTTATTTAGGTCTTGGAAAGCGTCAATTATTATTGTGAGATAAATTTACTAATTAACAACGAAAACACCCGATTGTTAACAAATAAATCGATTGTGTTATAGTCGCCGTCAATGGCTTGGTATAATAGTTTCTTTATTGTTGTTTTTAGGTGTGAAATATTTGCTTTGAGTCCGACGTGCGTGCTGGGATTCAATTTTGTCAAGAGGGAAAACAAGGGTGAAGTAGAAGCTGGAAATATGTTTTACAAATAATTATGTAATGGCATTTTGCAAAGCACGAAAGGTTGGATATCAATCTTTTCTCCTTTGTCGAGCATTGGGGCATAGGATGCATAATTATGCATGTTGAAGATTTTTTACAAGTATCTTTGGAATTTATATACATTAAATTATTTTTGTCTTACTAATCCTACCATTTACGACAAATATTATCGTCCAAATTTCCGTGGTCTACATTCGATACGAAGTTTGTGTGTGGGGAAAAGCTTTTGGCCCGGCTTTATAGTGTGCTAAGTCTCAAATAGGAAGCAACAATGCTGTGAAACTGAATTTTTCTCTCTAAGAGAATATGATTAGATGCATCTTCTACTAGATTGACGACTACTATTATATAAGTTATGATCTTCAGGTTACGATACATAAATTTGTGTATTTTTGTACATTATTTTTATCTTGAAAAGTTCCATTGACGTTGCCATTTACAATTGTTTGTCAGTGCGTAGTTTTGTAGATCGTTTCGATACAGACGATCGTGGCTAGTTGGTACGCTGAAACGTAATTACTTTTACAAAAACAGTTAGATCATTATAATCCGTGACAATGATAATTTCACGTTGCACAACACAGTCAACGGTTGGGGCGTTGGACTTCTATACAAAGGTTTACCACATGATTATAGTTGGCGTCATCTAAGAAGCAAATTCCGACACATTGATAAAACCATGAACAATATTTAGAATGGATGTGACTGACAACCTAACGCCAACTGTATGGCGATGACATTTGTATCTCAGCGTCGGACGTCCAATTGCTTCTTAGCTCGTTGTCATAAATTAATAGAGATGTAATATTTTTTGTTTATGAATCGAAGTGACAACGTTTCGATTATGCAGTTATATGTGAAATAAATATAATAAGCTTCACAGTAAGTGTTGTGAACGGCTAACAAATAGGTTTCATCTTGTCGAAACCTTGAATGCATTGTCTGTCGCTCATAAAACATTTACGTCGACTATAATTGATGGTACCAATACATCACTCATAAATCGATTTTAAAATAAGTAGAGTCTTTCCAGTATTGTACAACACTATCAGTCTAGGCTACATATTGTCAATCGACCTGTCAGAATTTGCTTCTTACGTGACGCCGACTATAGTGTTGAGTACATAAAGCAATGTGTGGTGACGGCGAATAGAATACATTTGTCACCATCCCAGTCTCACTTTTCCCGTCGTGGGGGCCATAAGAGGCGACCGAGGGAACTCTCCAGAGAACGGGCAGCAGCGCTCTCTGTGAGCTACACACCGCTGCGATCGCCAACCCTCTCCGAAACGTGGCGTTTCCCCCCCGATTTATCATGGAAATTGGAAATGATTGAAGGAGGCCCTCCCCAGCAGTGGACATCATGATGATGATGGCAATGACATAAAGTCCTGTGGTATGGAACGTGACAAAAACGGGGCAAAATTTTTCATCCTTGAGGGCTTCAGTTGCGTGCGCTGCGAAAATAATGTATATTGGCGAAACAATGTTTGCCGGAGCAGCTAGTCTAATATATTCCCAAACAGAGTAAAATACCATTAAAAACGGTTAGTATTGAAACATCATCAACATATAATATATAAGTATGTATATTTATATTGAGATGGAAGTTATTTTCGACGGGCCCGTTGGTGTAGTGGTCAGCATGTCTGCCTCGGGTTCGATTACCACCTCTGACAGGTACATAGATGATCAGCTTTTAAGTACTTGTTGGATGTGTCTGGGTGTTATATATATATAAATGTGTATCTAAAAGAAAAAAGGTATTTAAGTAAGTATATTTCGTTGTCTGAATTCCATAACACAAATGCTTTAGCTACTTTAGCATGGGATGAAGACAATGTGTGGAGAAATATTTATATTATTGAGATATAATTTTATTAATTGTTAGGTTTTTGACATAGGGTTCCTTGGAGGAAAGGTTGTTTGGTATCATGGAGTGCGACGGGGAGGGGGTAGGCAGAGACAGGGAGGCGGGAGGCGTGATGCTCTATTTAGTCCCTTCTGATTTCCGAACTAAATGTCCCGGGCTGGTTTATATAGTCACTACTAAGGTGTCGCTTCAGCATTGTTTGTCTCTTTTACACAAACATGATTGGAGTGAGACAGCTGATACTGTAACAGACATCTGTGCTTGGGTTTGTGTTTTATAATAGAGACGTAAGACTGTCTTACTAAATTATTAATTCTCATTACTTAACCCTTTCGGGGACACATCTCAACAGTCTCAGAATAATCATTTGTGTTTGATCTCTTTGTTCATTAAAGTTCCATTTAGTCTACATTCATGATGGATCTATCGGGAATGTATTTTCTATTCGAATAGTTGGAATCTAAAGCGAACTTTATTTCTTTTGAGTTCCTTTGTCGTAATCAGTAAATGCTTCTCAAAGCTATCTTCGTTTCAAAGCACTACTTGTATTTTAAGACATTTTTAGTTTGTCGTAGATACTAATGTTTTGGAAATTATTTATAGAAAAGTTAAAAAAATATACCTAATTTATTTGCGCGTAACAATGTGCCGTACTTATTTATGTAACATCTTAAAATTGTCAGATCTTATTATCACTTCTGAACGACTGATCCTAATTGGGAAATACACACATCAAAAGTGTCTAGGGATCAAGAACATTTTTAGCTCTAAAAAAATCTAATTTATTTAAATCAAATCTAGTCCTTTAGATTGGTCTCCTACCTTATTCCCCATGTCTGTATCAATGACTTATAACCACATTTTGAATGAATGAATGAATTCAGTTTTTGTAAAATATATTCTTGTTTGCAATATTCTAAAATGTACTTGATCCCTAGACACTTTTGATGTGTGTATGATACATTGTTTTTTGATATCAATGACCTTCCTTCCAATCCCTAATCCTTGCCTTTAGATTTTAACGGTATAAAAAAAACTAGTTTTTAATTATTAATAAAATTTTGTATGCCAAAATTTAACCTAAGTACATAAATGATACCATTTGTAACACTTTTCCATTACGTGTATTGTTTCTGTCACAATTTTGTTTTGTTAACAAAACCTTCAATTGACCGCGTTTTACTTACAATCTAGTCCATCTTAGGGTTCCCCTTAAACTAACTTAAACAAGCTAGACGTAAATATTTCAGGTCTTTTTGTAAACACTGAGTCAGATCAGATGAAACAGAATCAATGTGAGCTTTTACCTAGAAATAAAAACAAAGAAATATACACTGAAACGCAATAGCGGTAATGTTTAAATCAGCTTGTCCTGGATAGCGTCTGAGCGTACCTAACTATCTTGAATAAAAAATGTCTGCTTTATTTACTTCTGCCCGAACGACGCTACGTGAAACGAAAGCAAGAAGTCACTTAGGCGAAAACAAAATCCTTTTTTACCACTTTTACTGTGATAATCGACCGCAGCGGAGGACTAGACTTACTGAACAATAGAGGATTAGATAACAATAAGCTGGGCGTTCTCACACACTCTCTCTCTCTTTCTCTCACACATACACGGTTTGCATCTACCTTCATAGTGCGAACCGCCAGGATGTGGAATGACTTGCCGGAGTCTGTGTTTCCTGCGCAGTACAGCCTGAAGGTCTTCAAGACGCGGACGAATAGCTATCTAACGAACAAGTGTGCTCCATCGTAGACCACATCGCTGCTTAACATCAGGCAGGATGGTGGTCACACGCTTGTTGATTGTGTTAAAAAACCCAGTACGTTGATTCCACAGTTTATCATTATTTTCATAGGTACATTCCAACAGTCATATGGACTGTATAAAACTGTGGTTTATATTGCGTGCTTAACCTCACACACTCTACCCACGCGCTAAAATATCCTTGATGAATTAATAAACATCACACGTTCCTAATACGTTATATATTTTGACAGTTGATGTATATAATATAGATTGAAATGTTATAAAATAAAACTTAAACGTGCCGGAAATGTTTCGCACTGTCAGTCCTTGACTGTACTTAATTGGTAAGGTTTAATTAATGAACTTATTAAGAATTACTAATCGTCATTAATGACTTATACGAATAATCATTATATTAATAGAGGAAGCGCGCATAAATAAGGTTTTGTTGATATTTCGAACACACAATTTACAACAACTAAATCTATATTGTCTATTTTAGTTTTCTAGCACGCTAGAAATTCAAGTGTATCCAAATTAGGTCCTGCAACAAGTCTAGTTTTCGAATAGGCTATATCTTGCTCGGGAATGCAGAATTTCCCCTGGTTATATATAGTGTCATTGGACAAGTGATGGGATGATGATGATGATGATAGGGTCATTCTTCGGGGATTCTCGTGGCCATTTTTCAAACTTAATATAAATTTCAAATGCACACGTTGAAATGTACATAATATTACAATAGTCTAATGAAATACGAAAAATACATCACTAAGAGCCATTCTTTTAAACGATATAGTTTAGAAAGAAGTTTAAGAAAAATATGACGTAAATACACATTTTTTTTAATCCTAATTGGGAACACTCATAAATGATCAAAATAAATTTCAGAGCAAACACAACTAGGCTTGCAAATCGTGTCTTTTCCACCAAAATGTATATTATGATGTACTTCTGGATCCAAACTGTCACTTTTACTACTAATTTGACAGTTCGGATACAGATTTACCCTGGTAGGTACGTAGTAAGGGATAGATGATATTTTTTTGCTCTTTCACTCCTGCATGTTTTTCATATCGTCTTCTCGTTTTTATTCTAAAGGACAGTTTAGGATTGCAAGATTAGTTGTTTCTAGCATTCTTAGAAGACGCCGATTGTAAAACAACATTTTCAGTTTTTATATTGTGACAATTACAAAATGAACCTTGCTATATTCACATGAATTTCAACTTGAGGGTGTCAGAGCAAAATTCTCGGCTGACTTCTACCAGTCCCCATTTTTTGACAAATCACCACCCTACTTTTAAGTAGGTTACCTTGCGTCGAATCTTTCCGCGCAATTATTTTTTTTTACCTTAATCCCTGAAGCGTTTTATTCGTGACAAAAAAAAAATTAACAGACGCTAAATTTTGGCATAAATTGAGACAGATTGCTCTTGTCCACTAGATTGATTTATAGGGGACGTGACAGTTTAGCGTTTTTGTAATTTATTGCCACGGATTTAAGCATTATATTGGATTGACGCTGGATTTATTTCCAGTATTGGCGTTCCGCGTTGAATGAGGATCTAGAAAAGTTGCGTTTACTCTAAAACTAGATGTAACCTGGAGGTAATATGCGCAGTTTGACTCGTTCTTGTGGGAAATTGGGAATAAAATAGATACCTGGGTCAGAAATCGTAAATGTAAATGTAATATACGTATAAGGTTGATAGATCTTAATATCGCCAATATAACGGTGTAGAAAAGTACACTATTACATATGTATTCCTAAAATTGCGCCTTGTACCGACATTTTTAATTGGGACCTACACAGTCCTTACGTAGCACAGAGCTACATAACCCAGTAAGTTCATGTAATAAAATTTGGTAATAAACCTCCATCGTTACTGGATTACCTATGACTAAAGGACATCCGTACCTAGTCGTAAAACGTATAATAATTTTGTTAAGACACTCGTTGCGTAGGAACTCTCGGAAATTAAACTGTTAATTATCATGAACGTTTAGTAGCTACGTAGATACCTAAAGTGGGTAATGAAACCTTATGCTCGCAAGCACAGGCTGTTATGTATGCTTATCTGAAGATAAACTGTCATTTCTGTCAAACTTTGTATGGGAAGTGTGACAGTAATTACAGTTCTAACCCCGAAAATCTGTCAGAAAAACGTCAAAGAAAATTCCCCATCGACTACGTCGCTGCTTAACACAATTTAAGATGGTGGTCAAATGATGTCTAATCTAAAATGTGACAATTTTGCCACTAGTAATATTTTTCCATTCCTTACGAATAATTGGGAATGTTTAAGGACCATATGACAGTAATGACAGTTCTAAGCCCGAAAATCAGTGAGAAAAACGCCAAATAAAATTCCCCATGGAGTACGTCGCTGCTTAACACCATTTAATATGGTGGTCAAACGCTTTCTAATCTAAAACGTGACAATTTTGCCACCTGCTATTTTTTTTCGATGTTTTAGGAATAATTAATGTTTAAGGACCTTATATCACGTAGTTATGACAGATGGCGCTAGCTGTATAAGGGGGGATGACTGTCAATGAAATTACTAACTTCAAGCAGTAAGTATTGAAGGTGATTTTTTAATTGTTTGTTTACATGTTACAAAAGTGTCTGAAGTTTGAATAAATTATTCAAGTAATAAAAAACATATTGAAATATAACTGACAGAAGTCACACTGGAGACCTACTAGAGACATCTAGATAAGAAATATTTGGAGTTTTGAAATACCCTATTAGAAAAACCCTCTTCATGATAAAAACATTATTGGTTTGAATATACGTGTGACGTATGTAGTTTAATTTTTTTATTTAGCCTCTTGTGTCCCACTGCTGGGCAAAGGCCACCCCCTTTTATTTGTATCACTGTATTTTAATCCCTTATATGTATTTTTGTTTAACGTTGCTACTTACGTTTATTGATAGGTACAAGTACGCCTCCTTAAGGACATTACGAATTCGGTCGATGAATGTCCTTCTAGGACAGCCCCTTTCACATGACCTTCTACCACGTTCTTGTAAGTCCCTTTCGTTTTCTACCCTTGAAGTGAACTCTCACCCCTGAGAATAGAGCACATTATTCAACGTAAGTCTGAAACTGTTTGTCTAACATGACATTATGTTGAATAACTAAAAACTTAGTTACATTCAGAAGTTGAAGTCTTTGGAGTTTCAGCAATGTTTAATTAGTTGAACTTCTAGTTTCGTAATGGCTGCATTAAGTGTATTTTGCAATTCGAAGCTTAACTTCGACTTATTCATACAAAAAGCACAATCAGCTGTGTGTTGTTCACAGTGGCGTGCAATTGGAGTGGCCTATGTCCAGCAGTGGACAAATATGGACTTTAAATGGTATTTTCGACTCGGCCTGTATTTCTACTAGGTCATTTAGTAAGCTCACTAATCACTGTTGTTCAGGACTTTAAAAGGTAAGCTTACGGGAATCGTCTTCAATGGAACCCTCTTAACAGTTTCGTGGATACTAAACGTAAGTTTTATTATTACCACGGTCGGGATGTGTCCCCGAAAGGGTTAAGAAAGTTCCACACACTGTTAGTTATTTGTAATTAAGCTGCCGCCGGGCTGTGGTCGTAGGAAATTCAATTTCAAACTGCCCCAGCTGCCCACTTGCATGTTCGCAGGCAATATTAAATGCATATTCATAACAATGTTGGTAATTGTTTGTTTTTGGAATCAAATATTCTATTTCAAAATCTGCTGCAGTTGCAGATAGTCTGACCGCTAATACAGAACAAAGTTTACAAAACTTTTTCATGCAAGATTCTGGGAATTTCTAGGAAATTTTCAAAAAAGTCAATATCTCAAGAACCATTAATTTTCGACCATACATATGGAGGTTTATTTTATTGCATTTTAACTCCTCTATCACCCCATACCAGGTATTCCTGGTATGGGGTGATAGAGGAGTACGAGATACGACGTATTCGTCGAGTTACAAGTAACCCTGTATATTTAGATAAAATGATGCTTGAGTATAATGTATAATATATTAGTGAAAAACTTAGTGTCAGCATTGCTTTCGTGCGAAGCCGGGGCAGCTCGCTAGTATAGGTATAAAAGTATTTCAATGATTGGTTGATGCTTAAACAGTTGGAGTATTTTAATATCCACAATAAATAAAACATAAAGATATAAAGGACCATTATGTTTAAGTCATTTACTATTCCAAACCATGTTGCCATATTTGAGAATTATGGCGTTGCCAAAGAAACTATATATGCTTCTGAAATATTTTAACATTTTATACTTGATTAATCCTTTTGATGTTTAAAGGTAATAAACCTATTTCTGTAATATACATAGGTAATAAACTACAGAATTACACGTGTCTAGGTATATTATGACATAATATAAAATAGTAGTATTTTATGACACAGATGCCTAATAAAACCTCACTAATCAAGTACTTTATATTTAGTTACTTTACTATTGGTAAGTTTATCGCGCGGTGGTACTCATCTTTCATTTTTTTCCCGTGGGAATTTCAGGATAAATTCCCATGTCACTAAGGGATAATGTAGCATTTGACAAGTGAAAGGATTATCGAAATACCTAATCTATCTATAAATCTAGTAGTTTTTGAAGATTTTTCCTAAAAAACGTCGACAAATACATACATCATCATCAGCCCATATTTGTCTACTGCTGGACATAGGCCTATCCAACAACTACTAATAATATAAATGGAGAGATAAAACGAATTTTTTTCATCATTAAAAACAAGCGTTTGACCACCATCCTGCCTCATGTTAAGCAGCAATGTGGTCTACGATGGAGCACACTTGTTCATTAGGTACCTATTCACCCGCGACTTGAAAACCTTCAGAATGTACTGCGCAGGAAACAGGTTATATTCGCTTAAGTTAGTTTGCATTTCCGCGGGAGATAACCTATATACTAGGTATAAATAACTTGTTAAAACCTCCGGTAACATAACATCAGTTAGTACGTATATATAGGTACGGTTCATAGGTTCATCGTGTGATAACGGCATAGAATACATGTGTCACCACCCCAACCCTGCTTTTCCTGTCGTGGGGGTCTGTACGAGGCGACCGACGGAACTCCCAAATTATCATGGAGGCCCTCGTTCTGCAGTGGACGTTATGAGGCTGGCTCGATGGGCTCACCCCCTGTCACTTTGGGTTAAATACGCTTGGTGAATCGTCGGTATTTGCTTTAGCAAGTGCCTCTGCCTACACCGCTTTGGGATTAAAGCTGTGAAGTGTATTTTTTTCAGTTGTTATAATATTGTTAATGATGTATAATTGTTTTAAGTAGGTAAGTAATTTTTTTTATCACTATGAACAAGCGTTTGACCACCATCCTGCCTGATGTTAAGCAGCGATGTGGTCTACGATGGAGCACACTTGTTCATTAGGTAACTAACTCTAACTAACCAGGATACACGACGGAGAGAAGCATTTTTTTTATCTAGAATGAAGATTAAGTTACCTACCTACGCTGGAACCAGCAACATGTTAAGCCAGCTAGTTCCGCCACGGACGATAATTCACTCAACAGTCGACCAAGTACTTCCAATTTACCCCGTTAACCTGGCCCTCTATTGCGGTGTTGTGATCGTCATGAAAATGGTGTTGCGGCTCGTTTTCGGTTCGCCCATTTTTTATATGAACGATAGAGATACAAGACCATCTCTGTAACGTTATGTAACCGTAATAGGAGTGTGTGTACAATTTGATCTCCGTTGTGATTTTGCTACGCCCGCTGCTGTAGTCTATGTAAGTTGAGTGATTTCAAAATTATTTTTAATTGGTTGGTAAACAGTGGCGTACACTGGTTTTTACGAAAATGTAGGCAGTAATCCCCAAGGATTGTATCTTGTCTGCGAAATATAGGTACCTACCTATCTACTCACCCACAAAACACAGGACCTTCATTAGCCTCTGTCGTGAGTACAACGAAAAAAGATCTAGCAATAACTCTATTATTAGGTCGGGTAGCCAAAATACTAAGGTAGGCAGTGTCTTTT
>SJJU01072692.1:0-10792 GCA_012932125.1 Conopomorpha cramerella | reverse complement strand
ATAGTATTTAAACGTGCATAAAAAAAGTCTAACCTAACCTAACCAAAATACTGACTTAGCGACAAAATTACTGATTTGGTCATCTAATTGCCATTCTGATGATAACTTTGGCTTTTTAGGTGTGCAAGTTAGTAATTTTGATGTACAGTTTATTATTTTCCTTTCTAATAGTGCTTACAGACCAATCACAGTCGACATATTGGCTATTTTAGCGAAATGTATCTGAAACCGGGTGACATCTCCCGGGCGTAACCGGGTTTTCATTTACTACAAACGTTAGCTATAACATAAGTTTGTTTGCCATTTAAACTGACCAGAAATCTGTACTAATATTATAAAGCTGAAGAGTTTGTTTGTTTGAACGCGCTAATCTCAGGAACTATTGGTTCGAATTGAAAAAATATTTTTGTGTTGAATAGACCATGTATCGAGGACGGCTTTAGGCTATACATATAACAACACGCTGCAACTATTAGGCGAAGAAATAATGGAAAATGTGAACAATACGGGTGACATTAGAAAATAGTGTATATTGGCGAAACAATGATTGCCGGAGCAGCTAGTCTAAGAGAAGACTTATTAACTTTTTATGTAGTTAAATAATTGCACTATTTCTTAAATGTTTAGTCGAGTGATGCTGTGTTGGCAGTGTGTAAGCCGTTGTGCCTAGTGGTAATTTTTTTTATCATTAAGAACAAGCGTTTGACCACCATCCTGCCTGATGTTAAGTAGCGACGTGATCTACGATGGAGCACACTTGTTTATTAGGTACCTATTCAACCACGACTTTTTAAGACCTTCAGACTGTAGGTACTGCGCAGGAAACACAGACTCCGGCAAGTCACTCCACATCCTAGCGGTTATCACATCAGACAGGCCAGTAGGTGATGGAACATTTTTTTATCGAAGTTTAAACGAAATATAAACTAGGTTTGATGACTAAAAGAGACACACAATATACTAGTAAACGATACTAGGCAGTGTCAACCTGTCAGTGGCACATCGCGGGCTTCCGTTCTATTTACCGCGCAGTGTATGTTTTCAATCAATATAACACTATGCCTGGTGTATTGACTTGACTGGTAATCCTGTTACCTGCTTCACATCGCATTGTTTACAAATGAGCCGCAGACCTTGATGTGAACGATCTAAAGATTGTCTATTGATACTTGTTGTTTTGTGTCTAAAAAAAGTGATGTATTGTTAAACGATTTTGCTGTCCCTTTCTTTCGCTTGGTATTTAGTACAGTAGCGTTTTTTTTCTCTCTCAGACACAATTTAGTTCCTTTATTGTCGTTCAGATACTTTAAAACTGAGATTTGGACATAGTGGACTGTGTTTTCAACGCACGTTGGCAAGCAAAAGTAACGCGCCTAAATAGGCCATTCGTTTACTATTGTACCTAACTTAATGGTACTTTGAGTAGTAAAAAAAAACATCAATTGAACATAACCACCGGCAACTCTTTAAACATTTCACAACATCTCTCAAAGAGTCGTCGACCTTAACGCGAGAAAAAAAGCCTTGTCACTAACAAAATACACGTTTACGATCGTTACTACGATTTCGTCGCACGATAAAAAAAAATCAATGGATCTTAAATAGGAACTTTACGATTGAATAGTATCCCACGGAGACTATCGTTGAGTAGATGTTTTATTTTTTTGTACTTTCGTAAACAAGATAAAGATATGCATACAGTTTCACTTTCTAATTTGAACAGACAGTAGTAGTGTGAACCTAAAGTAATGCTAACGGCCGTCATGGACTAGTGGTCAGGGCATCTGCCTTTAGGACAACGGTCGCGGGTTCGATTCCCGCCACGGACATGCTAATGCTTTAGTGATGAGCTGATCCATTTGTTGTGTGCGTCTGGGTGTTTTATTTATCTATGTATGTATTTAAAAGTATTTATGTAAGTATATCAGTCTCTGGCACCCATAGTACAGGGTATCCTAGTTTGGGGTCAGGTGACCATTAGTAAAAAAAATAGCCTCTTTAGTGTCCCAGTGCTTTGGTAAATGTTGAATTGCAATTTTATATTTTGTACATTATTTATTAAAAAGAGTTTGTCTTCGGACCCGCTCTTTTGTTGATTTAAAGAAACCTTAATAAAAATGTCTGCTAAAAAGATATCGTGGACGATTCCAATATCAAAGTTTTTAATGAATTCTTATGAAAGAGTTCATCCATTTTCATAACATTGATACGCAAAATATTGATCACTAGCTGTACCGCGCGGTGTTATTCGCGTTCTTTCGTTCCCGTAGGAATTTGGGGATAAAATATAGCATATGGTACTCAGTAATAATGTCGCTTTCCAACAGTGAAAGATTTTTCAAATCTGTTCAGTAGTTTCGGAGCCTATTCAATTCAAACAAACAAACAAAAAATCAAACCTTTCCTCTTTATAATATTGTTATAGATACTGGACAAGTGTAAAGACAATTTAAAGAAATTTGATCAAATTCGCCACAGCACAATTGGTAAAAGATTTTGATAATAGTTAATAAATGCTTATGAAAGAGTTCCCCCCTTTTCTACCACTGACACGCAACATATTCGGCAAAGATACTGGATAAGTGTAATGGAGATTTTATCAAATATTGAACAGCAAAATTGGATAAAGATGTTTGATAAGTTTAATACCACACTTAAGTAGCATACACACATAAGTAGTATAAATATGTCGCAAACCGAACTAACATCATATTACGTATAACCTAACGTCTAGAATAAATCTAGACGCTCTGTGTGAGTTATTCCCATCATCCAATCTAATCTTCAAACCTGTACCGTAATTGCGAAATGTAAACGGTAATTCATGTAATACGTACATTGATGCGTAAATACGAATTAATACTACTACGTTCTATACTGGCTCAGCAAATTACGACGGAGCAGACGATGTTTACGATTGGATCGTAATCGTTTCATCATAAAGGTTGGAAGTTGGATTGTATTCTAAGGTCCAACAGCACGCGTTGGACTGTGGGCCTATTGCTTGAATACTTGCTTTAGGAGAGTGTAAAACATTATATTGGAAATGGGAAAAACTCGATTGAAGCAACATCAATAAGAAACATCGCTGTGAATCGATTTATAAATAAACTGGCTGACCCGGCAAATATATTCATTATTAATAGGTTTCTCTGCTGTTATAATATGTATTTATCTATCTATACTTATAATAAATCTGTAGAAATTCTGTAGATGAAATATATTTTCAAAATAACTAACAGGGGTGATTAGTGATCACTCATCCCTAATTAAAAAAGTAACATTATATAAACCTTCCTCAAGAATCACTCCATCAACTAGAGAAAACTGCATTCAATTCCTTTTCTGTAGTTTTAAAAATCTAAGCATACATAGGGACAGATAGCGGGAGGCGACTTTGTTTATCAATGCACAGCCCAAACGGCTAAACTTCGGCACTTGAAATTTGGAACGTACATAGCTTAGGTACCGTAGGGGTGCACTAAGATAAGAATTCCAGAAATTCCCACGGGAACGGGAATAAACGAGAAAATTCTTTTGTATGAAAAATCTAAACCGTTCAAATTAAACAATTGAAATATAGGATGCAGATACTACTCAACTACGCGAATAAAATCGCGGGGCGTCCACTAGTTATACATATGTACCTTCCTAAAGAATCATTATCTACTAACGAAAGCCGCATCAAATCCGTGGCGTAGTTTGAAAGATCTAATTTTAATTATATAGCTGTATACAATATATAAAAAAATCTGCAGTAAAGAATGTTAATCATTACACATAAATAAAAATTACATCCTTTCCTCGCACTACAGCTAACAATCTCACAAATAAAACCAGTATAATATGTATTTATTTCATATTCGGGAAGTGACGTATTACACTTAATGTTTCTGCCCCTAGATATCCGTCAGCCATCGTTTCCTGTCCACCGCACTGCAATTAGAGGAGTCTACATCGTGCACGAACACCAAACGTCTGTCTGGTCACTTAACACACCTAATTGTATTGGTCACGCTTCTCTTGTAAGCATAGAATACAATATTGTGTGCAGAATGGAGCGCGTGACGAATTAATGCCAACTTTAGCCGTTGCATTGTCAAAATACCTATATTTATTCATGTTAATTATTAGGTGATGAGCTGGACGTAAGGAAAAATACCCTTATCATCATCATCAGCCACACAACGTCCACTGCTGGACGAGGGCCTCCCCCAATGAGATCCGTCATTTGGGGTGAAATGCCAGTAATCGCCACGCTTGGCAGGCGGGTTGGCGATCACAGTGGTGTTGTGGTTTAACTCACAGAGAGCGCTGCTGCCCGTTCTCTGGAGAGCTCCCTCCGTGTCGCCTCTTACGACCCCCATGACGGGAAAAGTTGGGGTGGTGACACATCAATACATAGTATATAACAAAGACGCCTCCGGCTGTCTGTCCCTGTGTATGCTTAGATCTTTGAAACTACGCATCGGGTTTGATGTGGTTTTCTTTAATAAATAGAGTGATTAATGACGAAGGTTTATATGTATAGCGTATGCATGTAGAGAAACATTGCTAATAATGTACATTACCAAAACAACGTTTTACGGGTCAGCTAGTCAATACATAGTATAAAACACACTCGCCTCCTGTCTGTATAGGGACAGTATATGCTTAGCCTAATAGTATGCTTAGATCTTTAAAACTACGTAACGGGTTTTGATGCGGTTTCTTTTAATAAATAGAGTGATGAAGGTATAACATATACATGCACATAGGAAAGAGAAACACTATTAATAATGTACGTTGGCAAAACAAAGTTTGCCGGGTCGGCTAGTTTACCTATAATGCCAGCTATCAAAAGAGACCTAAGATGTTTTTTGCGTGGGAAGCGATGAGGTATACAAATAGCTTCTTTACTTCTTTCTCATTTTCAAAGTATTTTTTTCCCTGCAATTACTTATTGTTTTAATGTGGTGGAATTAGGCTAATAATGTGCTGGTGATGAAAAATGTAGTGAGAGTGAGAAGTAAAGGAGAGGACTCCTAATTGATCAATTTGTTATTCCCGTGTATTGTTCCACGCAGCATTGAAACGTGATGGTCCACCCTCACGATTTAATGAGATTTTGACACGACTTAGAAGATTGACGACTTTATCGATAGACTGTGACAATGACACCGACTATATATATTTTTTATAATATTATTGTACACAAAGAGTTAATACTTGACTGGCACTTGAATGGGAAATGGGTCAAAACCCGAGTCCACATGAAAAATAATAAAAGAGAGACCTGAGATAATTAAACAAAAGATTTTGTGAACTGAATTCCATTAGGAATTATGTTAGTGCATATACTGACATGATGATAATGTTACTCGTTACTCGGCTTACAACGTTCTTTTCCTTTTTGCGAAGGTGAAATATAATTATTCATAATATGCAGTTAGTTAGTATGTATACCCAAACATTTTAAAAGTTTATTAAAACAATGATAACCCTGATTTTAAGAGGTGTTTCACGGAGAAATAAAAAACATGCATACTCACATTTCTCATAATAATATCGTGACCTTTCGCAATCATAATATTAGTAGGATAGTCAGTATTTGATCACAAATATATTTCGTTCCTATAAAAGACTTCAACGAGTGCGTTCATAATTGGGTACAACAAAAAAATAAAAAACCAAACCAAGTTTCACACTTCACAGAGAATAATGCATACCAATATAATACAAAACACCCTATTATTTTGGAAAGGGAAAAATCTCTAATCATGATTTATTGTTTCAATTAATATCCAAAAAGTTCTGTGTTTTGTTCTCCTATAACAATACGCATGAAATATTACACATCACCGATGTAAAGCAACGTCCAATTATCTGTGTAATATTAAAAAAATAATGTAATTGTAATAAATCTCACATCTCTTCGTCTCTTTCTCAACGCTCATAAAAGCGATGAAATTAACACACCAATACTAATTCCATGGGATAGAGAACTCATGAACGAATGGCGCTAGTATCAGGAGCTAGTATCGCTTGACCCAAACCTCATTATTTATTGTCACTACAAGTTCTCTTCTCCGATTGCCTTACTTTTATCTAAAAACTAGCTTTCCGCCCGCGGCTTCGCCCGCGTGGACATCGGTTATATTGCGGTATAAAGGACAACTATAAGAAAACTTATCATTCCTACGGAAAAATCTAAATTTCAAAACAATATTTCCCGTTCAGTTAGTTCATATTTTCTTCGTGTTTTCTTCTCTATTCTAACTACCGGAAACAAAATGTCAAAAGTCTTTCATTCATTCAACATGCACTGATTAAAGCATACCTACCTAGGTTTTTATCTCTACATGCAGCATTTTCTGCCAATACACTACCGACAATAATGGCATTGACATTTTTACTATCATCGTAGATCGTAAATTTCACTATCTTAATTCCACGATTTTATTGTTTAATAAAGAATATATGGTCCGGGTGAGTACAGGTCGCCCAGAAGGACATACATCGACCAGATTGGTGATGCCCTGGCGGAAGGTGGCGTGAATAGTACTTGAAACCGGAGGTCATGTATGAAAAGATGTAGATGAACCGAAAGAGGTATGCCAGGACCGTGACAAATGGAGATTACAGATCTCTGCCTACCCCTCTGGGGAACAGGCGAGTGTAAGTATTTATGGTTTTTAATAAAGAAATATAATCACCTTTCATATAATTAACAAGGCGTTGATATTTTTAATTTGCACAGTAAAACGTTCGCGCAACGTCATAAATTAATACTTTACGACTGGAAATTAATTAAAACAATAATTTAGGGCTACATTAACTTGTGGCGTCTAGACACAAGTATACACTAGACTTCAGTGGGCAAGCCGTTTTCGAGTTCAATCAACCAATTAATTTGGAAGTAGGGGTTTTTATTCCCCCACATTTATATACGGTTATTTTTATCTACATTTAATATTTCTGGGCTGACTTGTGACAGAATATACAACATATTATGATGTACTAGCGGACGACCCGCGATTTCATTGATTTCTATTGAAAAATACTACCACTAAGTTTTAGAACCGTTATTCCAAAATTAACAGTACTTAATTAGTAAAATAGTAATTAAATAGTACAGGGTTACCTAGTTTAGGCTCCAGCCTTCATATACCAATGTATCTAATATTCACTGTACCGTGTTACTCATGTTTGATATGTTTGTATGTGAAGGAAATAAATTTATTATTATTTTATTATTATTATTAACGTCTAACCCCTTGGGGGATGAAGTTTGAAAAAAAAACTTTCTTATTTCACTTTTACATCATAAAAGGAACGCCTGTGCAATATTTCAGCTTTCTAGGGCTGGTTTGGGCTGGCCGTTGATGAGTTAGTGATGAACGAATCAGTAAGGACTCAAGAGTTTTTTATCCGTTGCTAAATAACAAAACAGCCCCAAAAAAGGGTCTCTTGGTTCGTCTGAAGGTTTTTAATGCTATTTTGATATCAGTGCATGTGACTTGTGAAATTTTACGGGGTGATGGAAAAAATCTTTAACTGTTGAAAAGCTGCATTATTCCTGAGTAACAAAGGTTATATATATATTAGGTCTTAATTCCCACGGGAACAAAAAAACGCAAGTAACACCGCGCGGTACATCTAGTGTCTTATAAATCAGACACATTAGCAAGTTATTCATTATCAGAACAAAATTCAAAATCGTTATAACTCTGGGTCTGTTCTGGTAGGACACACTGGCCGGAGAGTGACACTACAAAATTTACTATACTAAATAAGCACTATTTTCATACCGTATACATTTTTCAAGTGATTTCAAAATGAGTACCTATACCTCAATTCGACCGAATATATGCTTTTTTCGATGGGCTCACCCCCTGTCACGTTAGGTTGAATACGCTTGGTGAACCGTGGACATTTGCTTAGCAAGTAATTGCCTCTGCCTACCCCGCTTTATTATTAAAAGGTGTGAAGTGTATAATACGCTTTTAATTCTTCTTTTATGTTTGTTAGCGGATAACTCTGTCGTTTATGAACAGATTTTTAACCGACTTCAAATAAAAAGGAGGAGTTCTCAATTGGTCTGTATGTATAATATTTTTTTTGTTTTTATGTATGTTCAGCGATATTTTCGTCAATTATAGACGGATTTCAATTTTTTTTCTTTCAAAGAAGATATTTCCATGGCAGTCCCCGTGATAAGGAAATCAGGATATGAATGAATGAATGAATGAACATACTCTGTATTGCACACTTTACATTACAAAATGTAAAACTAACAATGGTAAGATTGCAAATGGCGACCTTATCGCTCAGAGCGATTTCTTCCAGGTAACCTAATTCATATAACTTCTAACGGAAATTAACATAGTGTAATGGGTAGTGTGTGTCGCTATCCGGTCGAGCATGTTCTATCCTACTACTAAAATAATATGATGATGGCTAACCCGATAAATCTAGGAGAACTTAAATAAGTATTGTATTATGATACGGCGGCTGGTACTGGGTGAAATCGTTTCTTTTTCCTTTAAAATTATTTATACCAACCAATGCCAGCCGGTGACGGGTATTGCGAAAATTCAAGAATGAATGATGAAGCAGGTCGTTATCACTACTTTTTACACAGATTGTATATAAATTACTTGGAATTTTACATTCATTTCGGAAATCATTTGCGCCATATCTGCACGCGATACTTTTGTAGACAGCGTTGGCATTTGACCGGTGGTGTTGGAAATTGTATGAGAGTTATAGATACCCCACGGGTTTACCCTTTGCGTATATTTCCGCGGAAATTTCGGCATAAAATGTAATATACTTATACCAGGAATTTGTGTACTAAAAATGTGCATGTAATTAACATATTTATGTGTAGGTATGTAAAATTGACCTGTTAAAACTTTCGTTGACACTAGATTTAAGACAATAGAAGTATTATTCTTAACACGTCGACAGGCGGGGTTTGTCGCCGAAAGTGTTCAGTTTTCACGTGAAAACGTAATAAACGTACATTCACATTTATAACATAGAAACGTAGGATTAAGTAAATTTTACTCCCTGGGACGTAAAAATGGCACTCACCCACAAACTTGTATCTCTTCAAACTCTTCTGCTTCTAATGTAAGCTGGTTGCTCAGCTCTATTGCACAAGAGGACACAAATTTCATAAAGAGTTAAATAAAGCAGCAATGTTATCTGCTATATACTAGTGGACGCCCGCAATTTCATTCGCGTAGTTTAGTAGTACCTGCATCCCAAATTTCAAGCGTCTAACTTAAGCGGTTTAGACTTTTCATACAATAGTATAGTCCCGTTAATTCCCGTTCCCGTAAGATTTTCTGTAATTCCTTTTTTTAGTGCACCCCTACGGTACGTAAGCGATGTCCGTTCCACATTTCAAGTGCCTAAGTTTAGCCGTTTGGGCTGTGCGTTGTCAGTCAGTCAGTCAGCTGTTCCTTTTATATATTTAGATTTATTGGTTGTGTGACTACTATAGGAGCCATTGCCGTTCGACCCCCCGACGGCGATTCTACGGCGAAAGCCGATATCAAGCACGTGGCCCCTTCACAGTAAAGCCTTTCAATCCCAAATTGGAAAAGGCAGAAGCACTTGTTAAGCAAATGCCCACGGCTCACCAAGCGTAGTTAATCCAACGTGACAAGGGATGGCCCTGTAATATAGGCAATATTTTATCCCGAAACGAAAAACCAAACAACGAAAAGCGAGTAACAACATGCGGTACATCTAGCCACACTTGAACCCTTCTAAATGGAAGTCCGTGTTCCCGGAAACTAGGTTATAACCGCTTATTTCTAAGAGAATACGTAGCTTCATTTTATTGCTTTTAATTACAGTCAATAGTCATTTATTCTATATTAATATGTATTTATACGTAAGATATTACCTTACCAAGTTATAATTTAAAGCAATATAGTTATGTTAGCTAGAAACTTTCGATTCTTCTTTTAATCCAAACTTGACCCAAATAAGTAACATTTTCGAAATGTGTTAATTTTAAAATTTTCTTGGATAGTCTGTCCGACTGAGCATTGTTGTGCTTTCGTAAAAATGTTATAGATGTAAAAGATAAAGATGGTTACGGATGTTTGTTCTACTTTCACGCGAAAATGGGAGCTGCCCTTGCATGCAGCGCATTACTAAGCCTGTAGTACTACTATCGGAAACAAATAAGGCTCGTTCTCTTCAAACTGCCAACCGCGTTTCTACCGTGATTTAAAAACGACAGAACAATGATCACGATCTAGAAAGAATTCGCAAATACACAACTGATCTACTTAAATTAACGTAATAAAAAGAAAGCGGTATCATGACTGCTTAAACTATAAATCACTTTAAAGAAAATTGTACTGACTTCAAATATCAACATTTTAGAGATTTATGGTATTTCTAGCGGATCCCACTGTCGGAACTGAACCAAATTTAAATGGGACCAATATGGTGATATCAGCTTACAAATAAAAAAAGAATCATACAAATGGATTGATCCAGTCAAAAGTTTTGAGGTAACAAACTTAAAAATACCCTCCTCCTTTTTAAAGTCGGTTAAAAACAGTGCTTACATAAAAGCATCTGGACTTTTAGGTATCCAGGATTTTCAGATAACTTTGCTAAGTTTTACAGTCAGTCTATTTTAGCTCTATCAAATGAATAGGTACTACATATATCTAGGTCTCCTTGATGGAAGATCATAGATCGATCTTCCGGCAAATGAAAATCATTCATGGCAACATTTTTTTTTCATACTTAGATTATAATCGGCATGGATGGATTAGGA
>SJJU01072691.1:0-22959 GCA_012932125.1 Conopomorpha cramerella | reverse complement strand
ATCAGACAGGATGGTGGTCAAACGCTTGTTCATAGTGATAAAAAAAGAAGAAAAAAAAGAAAATCAATTTAATGTTAATTCAATATAACCAACCCCAAAAATTACTCTATCTACAAAAAAATACATCACGTACTTTTCAAGATATAAGCTTGAGGCAACTTTGTTTTAAACTATGTGTTGTACAAGTACTGAATACATTTATTGTAGATAAAGCATATCTTGTGTTTTCCGTTTTGCTCTTTTCTCTGTTCGCAAATATCTCAACGCTCTTCTGTTACAAAGGAAAATATTCTAAGTAAACCTCTGTGTTTAAGCACAAACAAAGATATCCTACTTTTCCATTATTTAGGAAAGCCAGTATCCTAGTTCTGGTAAATGACAATGTTTTTCGATCTTGGTCGGTGAATGATATTGTTTAACAATGAAAGTCTTAATAATACTTAGTGACGACCGAAATGGACTTGTGGTCACAGCATCTGCCTCTAGGTCGATGGTCGCGGGTGCGATTCTCAAAGTCGACAAAGTGCTTTAGTGATGAGCTGAGGCATTTGTTGTGTGCGTCTAGAGGTTTTATTTACCTATGTTTGTGTTCCTAGTCCTGTGTGTATCCTAGTTTGGGGTCATGTGAACATGTGTAAAAATGTTCCGGTATAATTATTTAGCGAATGTTTGAATGGGTCTTTGGATTTTTCATGGAAAACAGGACTGAACGGATTTTAACATTATACATTGAAATAACAAACACATTTAGGCTGTATTTTATCGTCGGGAACCTAGACGAAAATAATTAAAAAATACTGTAGGTAGTATATAATGCAATATATTACTAACATAGCAAAATATATAATAAATGAATTATTATAACTGATACAATAGAGGAATAAGCAATAAATACAAATAAAATATTATTTTAAAAACCTTTTTTCGCCTCTAGACAAAACATCGCAGAAAATTGTCTTTTCTACGATGTATGGAGAAAAACCTTTTTTTGTCTCCCCGCATTGTCGCCATAGTAAAAATTGTTCATATTGACAAGCCCAAGAAAGTTTTAAGACCATTGCTCCTTTTACACGCAGTAAAATAACAATAGTATATGGATACAAACCAAAATCTATAGTAACGTATATTAACTCTTTCCCGGACAGTATACGCATATAGACTTCATAACAATAAAACATCAATTGTGTCTATTTTACTGTCCGCCAATGTGTTAATGTACGTAACTCATGGATTTTGTATGAGACTACAAGTCAAAGAAAGATCTTGCAAATTACTCGTACTAAGCTGGTTTAAATACCGAACAGTCAACAGGAAAGCACTATATACTATAAAGACCAAAACCGTCTGTTTATGTTTACTCATCTAATAACACGTAATCAGTAATCAATCCAATCTAGACTCTAAGTCGAGTCAACAAGATTTCAAATTGCAAGATCTTAACTGGCTATGAGAATGTAATGAGTAATGAGTCTTCATCTGTATGTTTGTCTTTACTTTACGACTGAAACTGTTTAGATGTACGCCATTTAGATTAAAATTGACACTAGATTGTGCTTAGATGTTTCATCAGTAATTAAAACCGAGTTGAAATCGGTACAGCTTATTGCAAAACATTTTTTATCACAAGCTCTTGTAGCATGCTTTAATATTGTTTATCTATTTCATTCATAATCATTGGACACATCGAGAAAATGGATACAAGTCGATCAACGAAAGACATTTAATTGTTTGATGTAATAATGGGCCGTGGTGAGTAGAGGTTGCCCCATAAGGACATATATCGACCAGGAACGTAATATGCATTTCATTATCTTCAAATTCGTCATCATCAGCCCATATCCGTCATAGGCCTCTGCAATTGCACACCTTTGTGATTTGTTAATCCAGCTTCTGACAGCCATCTTGCGCTTCAATTAAATCATGTTTTTTCTACTACACGGAACTTTCACTCCTATAGATCAACAAAGGCTTAGGAGCCAGTACAGCATCAAAAACAGCCAACTTACTTCGTGTGACTTACATTGGATCTTCAAAACAACACCAAGTTTGAAAACCTCTCTACAAAAGTTGATTTTCAATATTGCCACCTCTACCGTGAAATATATTATTTGCTATCAAGACATAAGCCTCTTCAAACAAGCCCATATAACTTTCGACATGTGAAACGGGAACTTTGCACAGATCTATACTAATATGATAAAGCTCAAGAGCTTGTTTGTTCATTTGTGAGCACTGATGATGTTTGAAACTGCAGAGATTGCTGGAAAAACTTAAATGGCGAACGGAGTTTTAACCCTTTACCAGGCAGAGGGAATATAGATCCCACCTAGTTTTAAACTTTATTCCATTTAAATACAGTCTAAAATCAATTAATTTCAGACTAGCCTTCTGCCTGTTAAAGGGTTAAAGACTACGTATTTTCTAGTTTTAATACACATTAAGTTACACTATTGGAGTTTCCGTAAGGAAATTCCTTTTTAAACCCTTTTGTGTAGATATAATTATGTTTATTTGGAAGTGTAAATAAAATAAATGTATATCTTGCAAACAATGAAAGGATATCCTAACAAAGCTACAAGTGCCACAAGGATCTTTTAGCGCGTGATTATTGAATCATTTCTTCTTGTTATACGTGTCTGGTTGTTTTATTTATATAAGTAGTATGTATTTAAAAGAATAGAAACAATTAGTTATGTAAGTATATGTATTTAGTTGTCTGAATTCCATAGCACAAGTGCTTTAGCTACTTAACATGAGACGAAGGCAAGGTGTGTGTTGTTGTAAAGTATTTATTATTGATTATTTCTTCCCATTCCTGTAATTGTCCCTTTTTTGAGTCGTCACGTGATTGATACATTCATAGTGATACTATGAACATTATCCTTCGTAAATTGTGTGCAAAACCTCTTAGCCGCGTGCCAAAATATACTTGTCGCATTGTAGGAAATAAAAAAAAACGCTGACACGTGCCAACGTAATATTACAATTTTTTGACGTTATGAAGTGGAACGATATGTATGAATAACGTCGATTGATTTGAATATTGCAGAGATTCATACATTTATTCAAATTCGCATCACCAAAGGACGTATTCCATGCGCTGAATAATTCAACTGAATAATAAAAGTATTTACTCTAGGATTTTGACCATACGATATTGTGAAATGTTTGCTAAAATATCCGAAGTAAATATTTTATTTTCATTCCATCGTCGCTGCATTGAAATGTTAAGCGATGTTTGTAGTAAAGCTAAAAAGGATAAGGGTCATGATATAGTGACCAAGAGTTTGGAATAGAAAATTGTCGGTTCGATTTTAGTACCTGGGCATGTAACAATGAAGTTTGTTCTTATTTACACAGCGTTTTTGTGGCAAAGATAATGTAATTACTATTCTTGGCTGAATGTTTGTTATTTATTTACGTATTATTTATTATATAGGTATTTATCTGTATTATTTATTTTATTTCATTTATCTCTTTGTGATATATATCTACATATTTTATGTCTACCAACTCTCACCCTATGATCGTCAAAAATAGGTTTTAAGATTAAATTTGAAGTGTTATTAAGTGTACTGATGCAGTGCTATTGTTAATTATTTTTTAAGTGGAAACTTATTTGGCTTAAGTTCTAACCAACTAATAATTTTAATAAGAAATAATAATGCTGTATGTTTTCCATAGTGTTCAAATAAATAAAGTAAATGGCTTTTATTATTATTCTCTCATCCACATTAGATTATTTATTTTTGTTACAGCGTCCAAAAAGATTCCTAAACCTAGCTCATGGTTAACTATGGAGATCTCGTATGTATGGTCGGCCAAGAATGTGCTGTATCAGTTTTGATGACATTTTATGTGCCACCAAGATACAATAAGATACGAATTATTAATATTGTGACAAGCAAAAAAAAATATTTTAACGTCTAATGACACTCATAATTTCCCACCAGTTGGTAGACCATTTCTTAACCAACTGTACCTACGTAATATTATCTTCAATGTTAGACTGCGCACATAAAATAAAGTGCATTTCCATTCGTTTCAGTGTAACAAATGATACGGCGAAATTCAATGGCGCTCTAGCGTTCGCAATTTGAATTTCGGCGGGCGCTATGGCGTGCCCCTTCCGGCGGGCGTCGTCGCAGCAGCAGTTTACAAATGGCGGCGCTTCCGGCAGCAAGAAGCCCGAGCTGCGCTCCCGCCAATCCTCTGTGCATCTGACAGGCACGGAGGAAGAGGACGGCGATAGGAACACACTGAGCCTGAAGCATTTGAGCGAAGCACTCCAGCTGCTCACTGCGCCGACAGTGAGTTTCTTTTTTATTCTTTATACGCCCAATATGTGAGCTGCCAGTACTTTCTGGAAAGCGTTTGCCTTTCGGAAAAGGATTTGATTTTGTTTTTAAAACAAATGGAATGGTCGTTTTGGACGGTCCCTCGTCGAAAAGCGTTATTTGCTTTCTGATATTGGACCACCGATATGTCTAAGCCGAATGGTAACTGAAATTTAAATTTTGAATGTAGGTACATACGCCGTGTGGTGACGGCGAATAGAATACATGTGTCACCACTCCAGCCCAACTTTTCCCATCATGGGGGTCGTAAGAGGCGACCGAGGGAGCTCTCCAGAGAACGGGCAGCAGCGCTCTCTGTGAGATAAACTACAAAACCACTGCGATCGCCAAGGCGCCTGCCAAGCGTGGCGATTATTGGCATTTCACCCCAAATGACGGATCTCATTGGGGGAGGCCCTCGTCCAGCAGTGGAAGTTATGTTGATACGTGAAAGTCGTTAAACAGTGAAATATTGTGGGCGCTAAAACACGATTTATTCTCAGAGTTGACAACACAAGTTTAGGGATTGTGTTAATTTATAAATAGTAAACACACAAGCTCACTCCGGAAACACTTTCTAGTGTTCATTGTTTACCAAAACTATTTCACCCAACGAGATATGGGGTGGGCCTATCGCCATTACAAGTTTTACACGTGGGTATATTTCGTGGCTTTTGTACATAAAGCTTCTGAAAAGACCCGAATTAGTACACGCCTACTACGTACACCTACGCTACATCCACTCATAGTATAAATAGTGTTGATTAATATAGAGAAAATAACCGACTTCAATCAGTAATATATTAAGACTCTTGTGGCTTCCTCACGGATGCCACTATCGGAACTAAATCAAATTTAACTGGGCCCACAAGAGAAGTACCATATTCAAAATAACTATTAAAATACAAATTAAAAAACTATTTTAAATGTTCCGTGTTCCGTTTCAATTAATACCGTACATATTTGTATAAACTTTTTCTGACTTTTTCAACCCCCGTAACTTTTGATAAAATTATCCAATTTTAATTTAATAAACAGATTTTATTGGCCTTTCATTTGATACCCCAATTGGATATATTTACTCAAGTAATTGTTTTCATCAACACTTTCAATCCCTATAACTTTTGAGTTCAGACGGTGAAGGTCAACATCGTGATCAAACCCGCATACCACAAGGTGTGTGAACTATACAATGTATAACGGCGATGGCCTCACCGCCTTGGGTTAATACATTATTAAATACTTCGTGTTGGGTTAATATGCTTGATGAACTGTGGTAATTTTGTTTGTGCATAAAAAGTGCCAAAATGTGCCCGCTTTGGTAAGAAAAAGTATGTAGCGTATTTTATTTGTACGTTTTCGACCTGATTTTAATCCAAACCTCTCAAACATTATGAGCACCTAATAATGGTAATTAGTTGTTTGCTCAAATAAATCCCTATGTATTCATTAGCAAAATGAAATGAACTCTTTGCAGTTAACATAAAGTCCTTTTCAAGTTATCAACTTTAGATACATGATATTCGTACTGTGGTTTAGTTAAATGTGATATCCAATTATACCAAATTTAATACTCGTAGATGTTACGGTAATTTTGATCCATTAGGTAATTGTCATTAATCATATGTTATTGTACGCGAATAATCCAATATGTTAGTATTTGTCTGAAAGCAGCGCAAGGGGCTGTTAAGTTCTCGGATATTATTTATACACTATGTTAGGGTCATAGCTCGACCGCCGAAATTAAAGATGAGAAGTACGTATCGAAAAGTTATATTACTTACTTACTTAAGTCCTATGGTACAGTCCAGTGGTACAAAGGGATACAAGATGGCGCCACGCCGCCGTCCTGATCTCTGCGACTGCTCTGGCATCGGACCAGCTCAGCCCTCGCGCACTCAGCTCGCCACGTGTACTAGGGACGTCCAGGCCTGCGTCGACCTCCCCCAGACTGCCATTCGAACGCGATGCTAGCCTTGTTGGAATCCGCTCTTCGGATCGTGTGAACAATCCACCGTATAAAAAATCTAAAACGCTCAAGTTACACGCTTGAAATTTGGTATGCAGGCTTGATAAACTACGCGAATGAAATCGCGGGGCGTCCACTAGTCTATATAGAAAAGAACGTGGGTAGAGAAAAAGGGCCTACAGCCAACTCCTTCGCAAAGACATGTCTCTGTCGGATTTTTATTTATATAAGTATATATTTAAATGAAAAAAAATAAAAATATAAGTAAATATATCGTTGTCTGATTTCCATAACACAAGTGCTTTAGCTACTTAACATGGGATGAAGGCAATGTGTGTGTTGTTGTAAAATATTTATTTATTATTATTAATTTATTTATCCGATCTTGGTGGTGACGGCGAATAGAAAACATGCGTGACCATCACATTTTTTTCCGTCATGGGGGTCGTATGAGGCAACTCTCCAGAGGCCGGGCTGCAGCGCTGAGTTAGTTCCGTGAGTTGAACCATAACACCACTGCGATCACCAACCCGCCTGCTAAGCGTGGCGATTATTGGCATTTTCCCCCAATTGATTATGGAAATCATTGCAGGAGGCCCTCGTCTAGCAGTGGACGTTATGTGGCTGATAAGGACTGGCCGTATTCTTAGTCGTTACTTTGCACTTAAGGATTAGTGGAGTGTGAGGAAACTCTGCGAAGTGCAAAGTTAACATACGCGCACATCGAGTGCAGATGGTTTGGATCCTGGATGATGGATAAGAACATCCTTATGGGTGACCATATTTTAGTGATTTTTTAAACGCTCCTCTACTTCGATTAATCATTCTGTTTCCGATCGATATATGCCTTATAATCTCTCAAGATTATAATCTTCTTATTTCCCCCAACCATCTGCCCCGATAGCAGTACCCCGCTTTAGCGACTAAGCCCATTTTGCAAAATTATAATGAACTGCCTAAAAATATATGAAAGTCGATCTACTTAAAGAGATATTAATTCCAAAACAGGATAAAAAGTATTTTCTGAAATCAGCAAAGAAGCGCTTCAAAATCTCTCCCGGTATTATGAGGAAATCATATTATCTTGTTTGTGTTCCGGAACTTTGAGAACCCTCCGGTAGATAATAATAATAATATAATCCAGTGGAAAAACTCTTGACTTCATCGCGACTTTGTGATCTGTAAGCTGCTGGTATTTTCTTCTAAAATTAGGGGGATAATTCTTTGCTCTTTTTAGGGGAACGAAGTGAAATTTTCATGTTCGTTAATGATTGGGGACAGCGCGTATTTAAATTATGTTAATGCCTCTGTAAATAAACGTAAAAAGCCTTGTGGTGACAGCGAACAAAATACATATGTCACCACCCCAGCCCAACTTTTCCCGTCATGGGGGTCGTAAGAGGCGACCGAGGGAACTCCCCAGAGGACGGGCAGCAGCGCTCTCTGTGAGTCAAACCACAACACCACTGCGATCGCCAACCCGCCTGCCATGAGTGGCGATTATTGGCATTTCCCCTGCAAATGATCATGGACATCGTTGGAGGAGGCCTTCACGCAACAGTGGACGTCATATGGCTGATGATTAGGTCCCATCTTTCGTCACCTTATGGATGGATAAAGGGTCGAAATTGTTTTTTTTTAGGAAAATACGTACGGCTCCTTATCCGTAAACTAAGTTATTGAAACTAAGTCACAATAAGAACAAAGTCTAACAAAAAACCTATTTATAAACAGCTGTTTTTAAATTTATAGTTCTTGAATATTTACAACTGCGTTAGTAGTACACTCTTCTCGAAAGCGTTGAGAGAAATTGTTAATACTGTCCTGGTTAAAACAAATGCCGCGCACTTTGTTTAGTTAAAAAAATCGTCAAGGTCCTCCAACGCCTATTTGTCTGCATCACAGCGATTTATATCGGCAAGACAAATGCAGACAGTTCAATATCCATTCCACACTCGCCTCGTATCACTTTCCACAGATATTTTTTCCTCCTTTCTAAACGTGTCTTTTTTTAAGATACAACCTTATCTTTAGAGGTTCCTGCAATTGACAATAAAATACACGCGGCACACGTGAGAGCTTTCAAAACTTTTACGCCCATCTACTGTTCTGTAAACTGAATAATGTTCAATATTCTTATCTCCCTTTCTTACGCTATGATGCGCGAAAGAGGCAGAGTAAACTACTTCGATAAGATAAGTACTTGCAAAATGCAGAAACGACTTCCACAGAAGACAAGTTATTAGAAATGCGTTTTCTACTTATTTGAACACATATAGACTGCTGAGCAAATATCAAAACCAACTTGAACTGTGAACTATCCGGTTAAGGAAATCATAGGGAACGCGAGGCCTTGTAAAGTCTCAACTGAACATATCGTCGCATTCCACAATTTTCACTAGAATGTTCCACGTCGGCGCATATCTTTCACAATAATGTCGTAGACGACATGGCTTCGAGCGGCGTGTGTGAAATGCCGTGAAAATCTTGAATGATGCAGTTTTCACGCGATCAGTAAACATGAGAAATGTTATTACCGTGTACAGTCGTGGACACGGCAGCTGTGACAGATTTGTAACGTACATGTTCATTATCTGTAATTGGGTGGCCATTACTTTTGGGCGCGCGCATGTTTTTTTTCGAGCCGATCAAAAAAACAAATGCTCGCCCACCACTACATTTCGTCATCATAGCTACAACGTGATAGTTACGTCACCTGCAATATTTTTCCAGGACTAAAAATCTCGAAAACACATCATGGGTCTGAAATTTTCAATGAATAGTGACTGTATGGAGACGTTTATTAACAAAAAAAAATCTATGAAACGATACCAAAGTAAAATGTTAAGTCTCGTAATTATACAAGAAGATCGGAGATATCGAAAAATGTAGAAGAGAAGTATTTCCAAAGCAAAGTCATCGCCATATCGATAGGCGCCAATTAAAATATAAGGGTTTTACAAGTCATTGATAAGAGTAAAATATGTGACTAAAGACTCAAAAGCCTTTCAGTCACAGTTCACAAACAATTTGAGGTATAACTCATTAGTTATACGAGGTTTTGGACCCATCGCAGCACAAAATATTCCATACACCTTGGGATACTTCACGGTGTTTAACTTCACCGTAAGAGTTGTGAAAAAAGTGACAATTTTGAAAATGCTTAGTTATTATGATACGAACCGAGAATTCCCTATTGAAAGTCGTGGTATCCAACAAATATACTGTAGAAGTACTTACTTACAAACTTACTTACAGATCACATTAATAGTCAGTACATGATTCACATTGCTATTGGAAAAAAGTACCTACTTCCTTCCCCATCGAATTTCTGACCTTTGATCAGTTTTCCTTGTTTTAAATTGAGACTGTCATTTCGGGGAGACTTTGAAACCATTAATACGTATTAATTAAAAACTTGAAAAACTTGATTTATTGAAAGCCCGAATTCTATAAGTCCATTTTATTAACAATTTCAAAAGAACCAAACGTTACCAACGCCGTTCTTCTTTCGAACAATGGCAATGTCTTTTTATAAAATGTGATAAAATTGACTTGTCGGCTTTTGTAATTTTGCCATTCAATTCAGTAATGTGCAGAGACGTTTTCTCATGAAATTATGAGAGATATAATTTTTCGACTCGACTGTACTTTCACACAATTTCATAAAGGAGCTGAGCGTAAGAGTATATTCTAACATTCGCGGGCGTTTTGTGAATTATTTCGCTGTTACGAACTTATTCTGATAAACGTTCCACAGAAGCCATGAATTATGCCCTGTCACTCGTTACTAATTAAAATAGGTACAGTCGAGTGCGAAAGTTTGTTCGTAGTTGAGTTGGGTTCCGCTATTATTTGCAATAAATTATAATCTCCATGTCACAGGGTAACAGTTACAGGTAAACAGGGTGTAGGAACTAAGCACCTAGTATCTACAACCTACCTTTATATCTTCATTTTATTTTAATTATGTTTAAAACAAATTTTATTTTGCCTACCTAATTTTGTTACCAATATTACATTTAAGAATGTTGTTTGCTAAAGTTTAATTAGATAAAAAATAAATAAAAAAGATACACTTCAAGCCTTTTATCCCAAAACGGGGCAGGCAGGGGCACTTGCTAAAGAAAATGCCCACGATTCATCAAGCGTATTTAGCCCAACGTGACTGGGGGTGAGCCCATCGCAGGTATAAGATAGATGAGATTTTTTATAAGTATTTAAATTATTAAATTCTTGTAATAAGTAGGTCCACTTTAGATATAAGTAATTATCAATTGCAATACCCTAACAGGGTTCATGTTTGTTATCATTATTGAACACAACACCCCTAGTATGAAGTACCTACAACATGAGAGCAATAAACGAATATGAATACCTGGTTGGGCACAATGGGGAATTTTCTCTGACGTTTTTCTCACAGATTTTCGATGACAGATGGGCGGAGAACTGTCATTACTGTCGAATTTTGTTAGGAAAGAATGACAGTAATGACAATTCTCCACTCGGAAATCTGTCAGAAAAACGTCAAAGAAAATTCCCCCATTGGATGCGCTGTTTAGGTGGTGCGTCGCCAGATGTAGAAGTAGGTACGTGAGCATTGAAGTAATACAAACGGGTTTGGGAAATTGTTGTATATTTGTAGGCGAAGGTAAAGAAAGTTGAAAATAATGTGAAAATAAAATGTCAAGTTGACACTGTCAACATAACAAACAAAAAAGTATTCTTCTTGAAAAGAGTTCTGAACAACAATGTTGAATTAGTGTACAATAAGGCAGACCATAATTACTATGGACTCGCTTGCAAGAAAGAAATTTCTATGATGAAATTTTCAACTGCATACCATGAAAATTTTGCCAAAAATTGTAGTAGAAACTCCGTTTACGATGATGTATTGAATTGCGTATGAAAGTGGAGTGGATTTGTTACGATTTTAATTTAGGGCTAAAATCCCTATAGCCTACTTCCTCTGACGTTATTTGTTCTTCAAATCTCTTACAAATCATCTAAAAAATATATCTTCCCACGGAACCCTATAAATATACAATTTCCTTTCTTTCAGCTATTAACTGTTACTGAAAACGTGATATTAATTATTTTAATGAATCTTTTGAAGGCACTCGTTGATTCTTTACGTCGGCAAAAATAAAAACATCGAAAACTGTTTGTGAAAGTTAGCGGAATGGAAATTTCCTTCTAATCCATTGGCTATGAAAAGCTGCTATCGTTTCCTCTGCGGAAATTAAGGGAAAAAAATATAGCAGCTTCATTTTTGAAGCTATCTAGTCCGATACAATTTTAAATTACTTTGTTCAATAAAGAGCAGATATTTATAGTAGGTACATACGTAGGAATTGTACTGGAGAGTGTATATAATATATAATTTATATTTATATGTGAAAATACTGATGGGCGGAACACGGGCACCATTTCATTTTTTATAATACGCATAACTTTTTTCAGAGTACTCCGATTTTTATAATTACTTTTTTTAATTGAAAGAGGATTTATACTCCAAGGGGTACTTCAAGGGGCAACATTTACAGTATAAATGACATCATAAATTTGAAGAAAAAAATAAATATTTTTGTGAAAAAGTTTAACTTATTTCTTGTTCGCTTTTATTTATTTGACTTGCATTTTTTATTCAATATTTTCATTCTATAGTCCACGTTACTAGGGATTATGAAAGCGAGTTTTCACTTACATGTGTATCTCTAATTAAATATTTTATTACTAGTAAATATAGACTGACCGCGACCGGAGTGTGCGGACCGGATTTGAGTCGTAAGCTCCACCGCAAAAGTTTATATACAAAAATGGAATTAAATTCTGAAAAAGGGTGATGTTCAGTACTCATATAATCGACGAGCGAGTTTGAAAAAGACTAGCGACATGCCCCGGCTTGGCACGAGTTATCTGTATTTATGTATTCTATTATACATTACAATGCTTTCTCATGAATCACACTATGTATTACAAATAATTTTATATTCGGGATATTCCCGCCCACTCTCCCACCACTGTGATTCCTGTTAGAGCCAGGATCTACAGCGGCATCCAGAATAGACAAGAGCTCAATCAGTGACGACTGGGCTAGATCCCGGGTGGGGCCTAGCCTTCTGTCTTGGATCCCACATAGTTATTAAACTAAAGACGGTATAGAAATAAGAAGAAAAAAATACATATATGCGCTGCATTGCAATGCATACATATGATTTTTTTTTTGACTTCCCTAACCTAAATAGTGGGAGACAGCATTATTACAATCTAGGCACAAATTGCCTTTCGGGAGAGCACCACGGGTGAATGCGGAGGACTAAACCTAGCGAACTTTTCTTCTTATAAAAATCAGTGACATGGTTCCTAAGAACAAATCGTCATATGTGTTATAGTTTCAGACTTTCCCATACTGACCGATTTGAATGCGCCACCCTGTATACGGTCGAATAGAGAAAGACTCCTTTTTTTAAGTCGCTTAAAAACTGCATCAAAATCCGTTGCATAGTTTTAAAGATCTAAGCATACATAGACAGACAGCGGGATGCGACTTTGTTTTATACTATATTATTATATTGATTGAACTTTGCATAAAAATTCTACCTGAGCGATGACCAGTGGACGCCCCATCATTTCATTCGCGTAGTTTCAGTATTAATTTCTATTAAAACATAATATGATAAACTACGTTTAATGTCTTATTTATATTTAACACGTTCGTGGACACTCATGTTAAGACAATAAAAGATCTATTGTTATTACGCCGACAGGCGGAGTATGTCCGAGAACGTGTTAATGAACAGATTTGAAATATACGTGTCGTGCTCTTTGGTTTGGTACCCCACTTGGACATATTAACTCAACTTACATTTTTATCCATACTTTCAACCCCATAACATCTGATTGGGTGAACCGATATCGATTAAACATAGCTAAACACACGCTCGATCAAATCAGCTTTCAAACAAAAAAAAACTTTATTGGTATGACGCCACAGACAATTACACAGACACGTCAAATTTATAAAACTCTGCTTTTTGAATTAATGAAAAATTAATTTAAAAATTAATGTCAGAAACAAAGGTAAACGGCTGTAAAAAGTATGTACAATCGGCCCCGGCATACTGTGTGACAGTTTTATACCACTTATCTAGCACTATCGTTTTCACACAACGATAACATTACTTTAAGAACTCATAGTACGGGGGACCTGTCCACATATTTTTCCTAACAATATTTTCCTCCAATAATGGCCAGAGACGTGAAAAGATTGATGCCAAGTTGTGATTCATTAGGGATATGAGGGATCCGATAGTAATTATTGAACTAATAGGTTAGATTAGTAGAGGTTATTAATTTAGTTCCAAATTGAAGCGAGAGATGGCGCTTCTTTTATTACTGAAAAAATAAATCAATATGACGTGAAAAATTCACAGCTATTGTCCAATCAATTGTGTACAAAAAAAGTTCAATCACTACTTAACCTTATTTTCGTTTGAACTTGACTTATGTAATACTTTCATTTAAACAAATAGCCAGTCATGGTTTGACATCGAAAGTTGTAACAATGTTATTATTTTTAAACCTAAATAAAAGGCCACATAATAATTGTACGTACTTTTTACTACGGCTGTTGGCCGCGGTGTTATGAAGTTATCCTTGTGGGTTTTTTTTGTACCCCCTTCTTTCAACGAATTGAAGACTTTCTACTCATCACGTCTATTTTGTTCAATCACAACAATAATAATTACTATAATATTAATCTTAAGGCAGAATGAATAGCTCAGATTTGTTTGTGACATGTAGGTATATAAAGCGAGCAGAGCTTGGGTTACTTTCTGTAATGGAAAATTTTCAAACTTCAAAAATGTCTTGTCGCTCGCTGATATCCAGGGTCACTTTTGTCATGTTATATGTTATTACGTCAAATTATATGTATAGGCCATAGAAAAAGAAGTTGAAAAAAATAACTGTTTGCAAAAACACAAACACTACGAAATCAGTGATTTCGTTGACATTAATACCCTTTAATACAGCTAGCGCCATCTTTGCTGGATAGAATTTAAACAATTCCTTGAACCAACAGTGCAACAAAGTGGATCACATGGGAATTTCGAAATAAAAATCGACTGCGTGTTTTAATTTTTTCATCTCTATAGATCGTCTATTTTGTATGGAGACGAACGTTAAGAATCGAACCCACGGAGCAGAGGCAGACATGCTGACCACTACACCAACGGGCCCGATGTAATGATGATGTTACTTTGTTTGTCCTTTTCTTTCTCTAAGAAATGTAGGAGAGAGATAAATTTGTTCTGTGGAACAAAATGGGACATATCCCGTTCTCCGCCCTAATACGAGATACGGGTATAAGATAGATTTATCATCATAATCATGATTATGAATCTATCTTATCTCCATCCTTATTACGAAACAAGATAGATTGTTTCGTAATAAAGAAAATATCTCTAATATTATTACTATTGAAGATTCATATGACACCCATCTACAGTAATTTTCATTTCTTTGACGCCTAAGTTGAAGGAGATCAGGCTCATTTGTTACCTTCTCCCGGATAAGGGACGCGGGTTCGATTTATTATGCGGTGTCGAATTAATTATCTTGTGATGAGCTGAGGCTTTTGTTGTGTATATCAGTGGGCTTCATCCTGACTATCTTTCTTTTGTGTACAAATTGTCTATACTTACCTACGTAATACAATTTTGAACCCTTAGCATGCACACGTAAAATCTCTCTCGCGCACGACATCTCTTCCTTTTGCACGTGTCAGAGCAGTAACATCTCACAAGACACCTAGATGCATTCCCGTGCTTGCGGTCAAAGGGTTCACGCTTCTTTCTCTGCGCCGCTAGACGAAGCAGGCTGTATCTACTGTAATTTCTAATTCAATGCCACAAAAACTACCAAACATGTGTCTCGCTCTCCTGTCATTACTGGCAATGCGACATTCCAGGTTTTATCAACAATTGGATGATACGAGTTCAAAAATTATGTTTTGTATGTTTTTGAAAATGAAATCTACTGTTGCGAAAACTAAAGCGCCAGTGAATGAAGCATTTTTTTTATTTATTTTGCTATTTTCGGAAAAGATGACGCTGCTGTGCTTTATGTCGATCTAACACTCTATGACTGTAACTTCTTGCAACAATTTCAATCAATATTGAAAGAAATGTCACTTCGTATTAATTTATAAGCATTTTGATTGACAATCTACATTAAAAAATAGTAGTGAATTCTATGTCGAAAATGTGTTTAAAAATGCCTAATAATAAATTAGAGTTTCATAGTTCAAGGCGATTGACGAAAGAGATTTATATGGGTGATGTAATGGGCCGAGTGAGTAGAGGTCACCCCAGAAGGACATATACAGACCAGATTGGTGATGTCCTGGCCGAAGGTGGCGTGAAAAGTACTCGAAACCGAGGTCATGTATGAAAAGATGTATGAATGTAGATGAAGCGAAAGGGGTATGTCAGGACCGTGACAAATGGAGATCTGTAGTCTCTGCCTACGCCTCTGGGAGACAGGCGTGAAGTGTATGTATGTATGTATGATTCATAGTTCACGCTATTGGCGCGTGTTATCTTGAGCAACTCTATAGATATTGCTTCTCTGAAACGGGCAATATAAAGAGATGTCGCTTCAAGATAAGCGTACTGAGAGCGTCGGTAGTTAGTGGTTAGGTACTTGGATAACCAATTGGAAACCTGCCTGCGCTACGCGTGTACCAATGAGTTTGTTTTTCAGAGCCTACTTATTATACGCTACGCAACAATGTGATGAAACCCACATATCACAAGGTGTGTCATGTGAATTCTACTGAGTGTAAAAGCACCCCGGGCAATGATTTTTTATTATAAAATGAAAAAAAAAAGCTTTTCCTCTCCATAAAATATATAATTTTCTGTCTCGGAGGATGATATTAACTAAAGAGATTTTTTTAATTAATAAGCGTTTCTAAGACCATTTCTCGGAGTCTTTTTACACTCAGTAAAATGGCGATGGGCTCACACCCCATAACGTTGGGTTAAATACGCTTGGGGAAATATGGTAATTTGCTGAGCAATACGAACGGTAATTGGACGTAGTTACACAGAAAGGACTCAATACACAAAAAAATACTTCGGAGATATTGAGCTTTAAAGTTGGATGCGCTATTGGCCCGCCATTCATGTGAATTGAGTCAGGGTACATAAAAAATAGGTTGTAGTGAACTTTTTTTATAACATAGATATGTCTTAACTTAGCACCCTGGTATAGCTAACTCAATTTCGGGCACAGTGTGGATAGAGTACTTTCCGTATAACTACGTCCAATTTACTTATTGGTCTACTAAGTCTACAGACGAACCAAAGTCATTTATAGAACAACGTTTCATACACCTAGTCAAACTGGGGCAATATGCCGCAGTGGTACGGCAAAGGGACATCTGAGAGCCTCCCCCAGGCGTTTCACTTCAGTCTTTAGGCCTTAGAGACGGTTTTCCTTTGCGAGAATTCACAAGAAAATAAGTACCTACCGGTGAATTATGTTAGATGAATTTTGCGCGAATAACGCCCACGCAATTGAAATAAAATGATTTATCGACTGTAAGAAAACCGAGTTTCGAGAAATTGTTTTATAGGTGAAAAGTTTTGTCGATTTACTTAGGCGTTGATAAGACTAAGGTATTTTATTTAAGGGTCTAGAATTATTAATCTAATCCGAACTTAGAACAGGTAAGTAATGCCTTTTGCATCGGAACTCAACTTGAAATCTTCAATTGTCTCCGATTCGTATGACTAGTTCATCATCATCATCAGCACATAACGTCCACTGCTGGACGAGGGCCTCCCCCAATGAGATCCGTCATTTGGGGTGAAATGCCAGTAATCGCCACGCTTGGCAGGCGGGTTGGCGATCGCAGTGGTGTTGTGGTTTAACTCACAGAGAGCGCTGCTGCCCGTCTTCTGGAGAACTCCCTCGGTATGACTAGTTACGCTATTACTAACAGATTGGTTTTACAAGTATATCAGTCTCTGGAACCCATAGTACAGGGTATCCTAGTTTGGGGTCAGGTGACCGTGTGTAAAAATGTCCCGGCGTATTTATTTATTTATTTGTATTACCAAATTATACACACATCAAAAGTGTCTAGGTATCGAGAACATTTTTAGCTCTAAAAAGATCTAATAATTTAAATCAAATCTAACTTTCTGCATTGGTCTCCTACCTAATTCCCCATGCCTTTATGCAATGACTTAGCCACCACATTTTGAATAAATTATAAATGAATTCAGTTTTTGTAAAATATATTCTTGATTGCAATCTTCTAAAATGCACTTGATCCCTAGACACTTTTGATGTGTGTATTTAGGTTTCAAATCCGGTTTGCCATCATCAAACCGGGTTGGTTGTACCCTTACCGTACCCTTTGGTATATTGGTCATCATGTCTGTCTGTATTACGTAGGGTCGTGGGTTCGATTCCCACCGCTGACAGATATAAAGGTGATGAGCTTTTAAGTACTTGTTGGATGTGTCTGGGTGTTTTATTTATATAAGTACGTATTTAAAAGAAATAAAAATGTATTTAAGTAAGTACCTATATGTCGTTGTCAGAATTCCATAACACAAGTGCTTTAGCTACTTAACACGAGATGAAGGCAATGTATGTTTTGTTGTAAAATATTTATTATCATTAAACCCTGAATTCCTCACCATGGAACCTTGGAAATATTTCCAACAAAACAAAATCATAAAAATCGGTTCATAAACTCGTGAACTAGCATAAAAATATCTCTCAGAGTCTCTTAAAAAGTCAATAGGTGTTGAAATACGTGTGACATATTGTATTTTTGGACATTTCGCACAGTTAGAACAAAAGTGACACAAAGCAAAATGTGTAATTTTATGAAATTGAACCGCAACATAAAAGATACAAAACTTAAATTACTCAATCGGCATGTTTCGTATTGGGTCATTTTTGTTCTAACTACGCGATTTGATAAAAAAATGCATGTCATGTTGATCGTGACGTAATTCGAATTCGTCAGCCGCTTTTCTTCCTGGCATATTATCGGAGACGACTGTATCCTTTTTCACGGCTGAAGAGTCCTGACAGTTCATTAAATTTCTGCATTAGCGCGTCTTTTTTAATACATCTTAAAAATGAACTAATCTACAATTTGAAAAGAAATATTAGTCCTAAGGACGTATAAAGACCAGATTGGTGATGTCCTGGCCGAAGATGGCGTAAAAAGTACTCGAAACCGGAGGTCATGTATGAAAAGATGTATGAATGTATGTCAGGACCGTGACAAATGGAGATCTGTAGTCTCTGCTGACCCCTCTGGGAGACAGGCGTGAAGTGTATGTATTTATTAGTCCTACAAAAACTGCGAATTGTTTGCTGAAATGTATGTCAATATCCTTCATTGTGTGAAAACATCATCAAGTGTCAGGGCTCTTCAGCCATGAAAAATAGCATAAGGGATCTGAAGGAGGGATAAGTGTAACTGAAGGCTCATATTGACATGTTTAACTATTTATTATGCTAAATGTGGCCATTTATGATTACGGATCTGAGTATGTACTATTAATCATCATCAGCCATGATGTCCACTGCTGGACGAGGGTCTGGTCCAATGATTTCCATGATCATTTGGAGTGAAATGCCAATGATCGCCATGCTTGGCAGGCGGGTTGGCGAATGCAGTGGTGTTGTGGCTTAACTCAAAGAGAGCGCTGCTGCCCGTCCTCTGGAGAGTTCCCTCGGTCGCGCCTTACTACCACCACGACGTGAAATGTTGGGCTGGGGTGGTGACACATGTATTCTATTCACCGTCACCACACGACTAGTATGTACCTACTATTAAAAATATATAAGGAGTAACTTAATTACATAGTAGAGCGGAAACCTTCACACTATTTCATAGTCTGATAGAGTTCATGACATCCAAGATTTTTCCCTCTCCGTAATTTTACACTCATCAACTCTCTCACCCAACTTTTTAATAGGCATTAGTGCGCCGTCCCGAGCTCCGATGGAAACTTTCCGAGAGAACAGATCTTCGAAACTTTTGCCTGGGAAATATTTAAAAAAAATCAGACCTACCTTCAAATGACATGAAAATACACTACCGGAGCTGTTATGCATACTCAAAGTATAATAAATAGTTGAAATGTTCTAGCTATCTGTATAGTTGATTGGAATGCATGATTCTCAAGCAGTTCTATATAATACATCCAGTTTAGGAACCAGATGTTCGAATATAATATCAGTACTGAACTGAAGACCCCCATTTCCAGAGATGATTTAAATTCAAAGCGACAAGGATCTTTTGGCGCGTTTAAACTTATACCTAATTCAAGCCAAGGTGATCTTGTTTTTGATAGATTATAGTCCATATTATCACAATACAAGCATAAACAAAGCAGCTAACACAAATCAAGAAAGATGTGGTGAGAAATCACATTCAATATTCTGCAGTCACGCGCCAATAGATCCTTGTCTATTATTACATAATTACGAATATTACAGGCCAGTCATAAAACGTTTCCAATATTTTTTTTCAAAGCAATCACTAAGCCATTTGTAGTCGCTTATTGCCAGCCAGTTGCGGAAGAAAAAAGAAAAATCCAGAATCGATGCAATGATGGGAAACGAATCGGCATGTCACTCGATTTGTCTGAATGATGGACGATGCGAGCGTACGTACGAGGTTCATTCTGAAACTATTAGGAACTCATATTTTGTTTGTGACAGTAAAGTATTGTAAGCTACTGAGTAATATTGATAATATAAAAAATAAACTTCACGTCATTCGCATAGGGAGGTAGGTAGGGCACTTGCTAAGAAAATGTGTTGTGAGCCCAACGCCGTTATAAGGTTCACACACCTTATGATTGCCGGTTTTAGTCACGACATTTTCTTTCACCGTATGATTTGGATTGCAAGTCTAGTGCGTTTAAAAAAAAACTTTTCACCAAAATATTCTGGAGGTATTCCAGAATATTCAACATTTCCAACGATGCAACTGCGTAAGTCGATTCGTGGTTGATATTTCAAAATGCAATAAACTATCGGATACTACGAATAACCCTTGTTGGCCGCAGCCATGATCGATGTTGGCGATTCGTTCATTGATAAGCTACACTAGAATCGAACTATGAAGTTGCGCGGAAACCTAAACTTTCGGCCTTTAACTGTTATCGCCCGTAAATTAGGCATGAAATACAACATGACAGCGGGTTGATGGTAAAACGCGAACTGACCGCCCACTCAATATGCAGATATAAGAAAACTCGGCTAGCGCGCTAACTGCTGACTAGGCCTAGTCGGGTTCAATGTACTTCGTACAGTTTCATAACCAGATATATTTTCTAGCCTTAGAAATCATTAGAATAACCTTTATTTAAAATAAAACGTACTATAAAATATTGAATACACTGTGTGACAGTGACAGCGCTATTTCGCCCATCTAGTGCTGTCCCTGTCACGACGTAAACAATATTACTTTTAGATGTCATAATAAGACCCCTCGACAATTAATTAACCAATCACATTGTATTGTAACACTCGACACTAGCGCCATTAGTTACACAGTTTCCCACTTCATTGCTTGGCCCACTAAGTACTCTGCTGCAGCACTAATCATCAATTACTCCAATATTATTTGCCAATCAATATCACGTGAACTATCCCGGCCGTAATGGAAACTCTTGAAGAACTTGCGGAAAGTACCTATCAAGAATGTTCTAGAGACGCAACGTAATTCTTCTTGAGCCACGGACAGCGAAAACTGTAAAACGGTCAATAGCAGGTTTTTTTTAATTTTCAGTTTTATCGACTATAATGGTACGGTTGGTACGTGACGTCACGTTGAGTACTAAAGTTTTTTTATTATATTAGAAGCAAGCGTTTTATTATCATCTTGCGTGGATACTGTGTTGTGGTCATTTCCAAAAGTAGTAAATGGAGACGTAAAACTTCTTTTTCTTTTCTCCGCATTGTCGCCCCAGCAAAGTTGTTCATATTGACGAGCCCAAGAACGTTTCTTAGACCATTACCCGGGTCCTTTTACATGCAGTATATAACGTTAAATTAAAATATCAGCAAAATTCAAGAAAGTCACTCACACCATCATACCATATAACTTTCACCAAAGAATCCTATGTCAAAAACAAAATATACAAACTTACAGATCAGCTGACAGCCACTGAATGAATATTGGGCAGGCTTGCCTATTGGGTACCAATATGCAATACCTGCTTACGACAATCATATTTTTTTATTACACTTCACGCCTTTTAATCCCAAAGCGGGGTAGGCAGAGGCACTTGCTCTAAAGCAAATTCCCACAATTCACCAAGCGTATTTAACCCAACGTGACGTGATGTCACGTTGGGTTAATACGCTGTTTTTATATATCGGCGATAATCGTTCTTCATCATGTTTCCTATTTTTATCCATTAACAACAACTTAATATTATTTTACTTCATCTCTCTGGTATTTTAGTCAAGTGGCGAGTAATTTTGTAACTAGACGTGAATGAACACTTAAAATTGCTACCTAATTGCTACTAAATAAGTCATAAAATTCTTTGAACAATGGTTTAGTGATGTATTTCAAGTACTGCATTCAATGCGCTACTGTGATGAAATAATAGGTAGTAAAAATACCAGCTGCATTTGTTTTGATACTTACACGGTGCCAATGGAGAGATACTGATGGTTATCAATGGCATAGTGGTCGAGATTCATAGACCCATATTCTGCAACAATAATCATTACTCAAGTGTCGCTTGAGGATAGTTTGTCTCTTATAAATAAACACGATTAGGCTCGTAGTCTGAAACGTTATCCAAGCTCTACTTGGCTAAGTTTTATGCTCCGTCTTACTCTAATGGCAGCTGTCAAAAATAATGATAGCAGTAGAACGTTATTTGAACAGAGATCTGTGCTTGAGGAGAGTTTCAGGATACGGGCCATAAAAAAATATTTACCTACCTTTCAGTTCCTTACAAGACTGGCAAAAATCAACAGAGCGTACAACAGAACTATTTGGAATGCTTAAATTTTTCATCAATACATAGTGTTAAACAAAGTCACCTCCTGCCCTAGCAAAGCGCTCCAAGAAAGACATGATAAGACATATCGGGCACTGCGATTGGTTGAAAGAAGCTGAGTCGCACGATGTGTGACATAGCAGCCAATCACAGCGCGTATTTGTTCTATGTCGTGTCTTTCTTTACGCCCTTGCCAGGGCTGCTAGTGTGTCCCCATGTATGCTTAGACCTTAAAAACTATGCAACGACGATTATGATGCGGTATTCTTAGAGTGCATCTTGAGGAATGTTTATATTTATATACCTATATTTATAACCATAATTATGTATATTTATAAGATACTTATTTACTCTTATTATTTTAGTACTAGGTTAGAATATGCTCGACCGGATAGCGACACACACTACCCATTACACTATATGTTAAGTACCGTTATAGTCGTATATGAATTAGGTTACCTGGAAGTAATCGCTCTGAGCGATAAGGTCGCCATTTGCAATCTTACCATTGTTTGCTTTACATTTTGTAATGTACAGTGTGCAATAAAGAGTATATTCATTCATTCATATTTATAATACATGC
>SJJU01072688.1:0-10242 GCA_012932125.1 Conopomorpha cramerella | reverse complement strand
CCCCCTTCCCAATAAACGCCTTTTTACTTACACAACTGTTATTACAGGTCTACTTGAACTGGTTATTCCGTATTTGACATACAACTGACAAGTTAAGTTGAGCTTTGTGTCTTCTTCTGAATAGCAATCCCGCCATTATTGGTAAGGCCCTAAATGTTTAAACCGAGTATCACGACGCTAAATTTATCGAGAGTAAGGTGAATGATTACTTATAAGCATTCACCTGAGCTTCGTTGTTTGCGTAACACGCCTTCTGAACCTTTAGGTAATATACCTAATGTTACAGTGCGTTTCTATAAAAAAGGAAAAACTAAGTAAAATCATCGATTACTCATTCTGGTATTCATATCCTTGGAACAACCGAGCGATAGTGCACTGCAACTAATGTCTCTAAAATGTATGCGAAATGTGGAAGAACTGTGAGAGTCAAGATAGCGGGTGTACCATTATGGATTACGACGAATTGTATACCAATAAAATGTACCCAAATAGTACCTTTCAGTATATGCACTATACTGATATGCGGCAACCAAAATTGAATCGTCTTTTTTATAAATACATCAAAGGGTATCTTAAAATAATTAACAATTCACAAACGCAGTAGCATGATTATTTTTCAAAATATTATTAAAATGTAATAAATTCACATTTTTTAAATGTAATAATTTTGATACAAAGGATGTGATTAATGTGTAGAGCTAGACCACATCGCTGCTTAACATCAGGCAGGATGGTGGTCAAACGCTTGTTCATAGTGATTAAAAAAAAAACTCCATATTTGTGGTGATCTCCACTTTGCTTCATCATGTCACAATGTGACGTCATCATGTCACCAAACTGACGTCTACTACGAGACGCCAGGGGGTTACTTTGTTGCTTACTCTAAAAAAATATTACAAACGTAAATAACGTTGACTGTACATTTCCCTTTTAAATTTCACCATCAAAACATGCCCATTGACTCTACACCGGGCGTCTAGCAGCGGAATTGAGGTCGGCCGCAGACACTTCACGGCCTACTTCAATATAAAACTGCTGACTTGGGATTATGCTAAACATGTGACAGATTGAGAATTACTAGTCAGACTTGAAGGAGACTTCGGTGAATGGTGGTGGTATCTGTCTAGATAAAATAAATCAACACTATGTAGTTGTACTAGCTGATCGGTCAATCTCTGTTTTACATAGGAGGTTGAAAAATAGGTCTGAGTTGATTCTCAGACATGCAGAGAAATTTCACAAAAATCAGTCCAACCGTTTCGGAGCACTTTGGTAACAAACACTGCGGAACGAGACTTAGTATTAAGGCTCGAGGTGGGGGATTTATCAGTGCTTTATGCAATTTTTGGCGGTTTGCGTGACATCCAACCAGCGCGTCGTCGATTTGAATATGACAGGTTGTCAAATCCATATATGTTTATGTGCAACGAAGAATTAGTCCATAGTATAAAATACACTTTCTATTTCGGGTAATTATCGAAAACATGCACTGACATTAGGTATATTAAAAGAGCAGACCCCTCGTGCCCAAGGCACATGTAACTGTGTCGAAACGTTTAGCAAACGTCGAACGTAAGCTCTTTGTTTAATATCGCACCGCAATACCCGGTATAAACGTATGATATAATCATCGAAAACGTTACTTCTAAGAACATACTCAATTGTATCTGTAATTAAGTAAATGCATCACGCAAGAATACCTGACACTACAGACATAACTACAGAAGATATTATTCTGTATTGTGCAATGAAGTAGCCACTAAGCACCAATACAATTCCTGAATCTATTAGCCGAAGGAAATGTCTTTGGTCTCAAAGGTCCGCCGCAATAGGGATTATAGGTATTATGCATATGTTACTACAAGTAGATTGCAGATTTTAATCCTAATAGGAAACAGTATTACATAGATTGGCGCTAAGTGAATGAGGCAATTAATTTGCAAGAATGCTTTCTCAGTAATCTTATTCTAATAACTCGTAGAAACGTAAAAAAACAGGGTAAAAATCAGTGCACGGTAAATGAGAGTCTGTAGAAAGGTATCTTTTGTTTTAAAAAATTAACTCTTTTATCGAACGATCGTTAAACAACCGATGAATTTGAACTCTACTACCCACTGATAAAACTTAACAAACTTCAATCATTCGGTAACGAACCCGTATACCATACGGTGCACGGTGGAAGAGGCGATTGAGATGGGATTCCACCAATCACGTTGAGTTAAATACTCTCGGATGAACTGTGAAGTGCTATTTTCTTTGGGAGAATCTTTTTTTCTTTAAACACAGTGAACCTACTGCCCTTTTAGATTAACAAGAAGGTATGTGTAAGTAAAAACTTTATTTCATTCAAATATGCGTCGATGAGAGCGTCATGTTCTTACTTATATAACTGTGCCACACAAAACAACAAAAAATAATACTGCCCTTTTCATCTTTGTTTTCATGTCTCATTATCAACGGGTAAAGGCTTAAATATCTTTCGAAGAACGTTTTCCCTGAACCTGTTTATGATTTTTGCACGTAGAAGTATCAGCGGATATATTGTATGAAATCAAGGGCAATTTTCCGTGACAGTTTTGATGTGCGTATTTTATACTGATAGAATTGTATGTGGCAAGTTCAAGCAAGGCTCAGGTAAAGATGGTCGGTGTTTCACAGTTTTAGTATAACGCAGAAGTTTATAAACACATTAGTGTTGGTAATGTACACACATACATGCACCTATTATAATCCTGTATACAGATTAAAGTAAGCTTAGCAAAATAATGCGGGAGAACTTTTTACAACAGATGTTGCATAGTTTGTATTGCAATTTAAAAATAATATACAAAATGGAATGTTGTGGAAGAGAGGCCATTTTTTTAATTCACCTCTGTGTTGGATGTTTCTTTAAGGACTACAAACTCCTTTATAGTAAGAAGATCCTGCACGCCACTGCAAACGCAGAGCTGACCGCATTGGTTTATCCTAGGCTTTGAAGGATACTGGCTGTGTGCCGCAGTGTTACTGCACTATGCATTAGTGGTTTGTACCTATCCCGTAGGAAAATCGAGACAAAATATTGCGTATGTATGATTCCGTCGTATGACCCCCCTGAGGGGATAAATAGGGGGTGTGTACTTACTAGTGGCGAAGCTAGGGGGTAAACCAGTAGTACAAGACAAGCCTATGCCAGGCACAGTAATAAATATTTTCAAGGAAATTAAGTAGCGTAGGGATTAAGATAGCTCAAATAAGTATGACAATTAAAAAAATCTAAATAAGCATTGGTTAAGTGCCTATTTTTCACTACCGGCTTACCTCCACCGGCTTTTCACTAGTACTTACATATTATAATAGAAGAGAAACACTGTTAATAATGCTAAATGGCAATATTTATATTTATTTATAGTGAGTAAATCCGTAATGAATACTCCGCCGCTAGCTGATTTATGTGATAGTTACTAAAACCTCACAGTAACTGAATGACTGATGGTACTAGAACAGCCTGAGCCACCGAATGTACATTAAGTACTAAAACAAATTTCAGTTACCTACTGTTTAAAAATTCAATAAAGCTGTATGTGATGGCTTCAATATTGATGACGTGTTAAAACCAAAATGGTTATTTCAATGAAAAATTGCAATGTTCGGTGTACGGAGAAATTACCTGCGTGGGTACAATCTTACATAATCTGATATGAGAACAGCGAAAAATTTCATGAACGAATATCCGCGAAAACATGAAATTTCGCAAGAGTTTTAGGTACTTATCGATAATATTCAGTAGTAGGTATCTAGTCAACAGCAGCCAAAGGAAAATATAGTAAATATACGAAAGGATTGATGAATGTAGTGTTGAAGATCCTGAAAAAGGTTTTCCTTTAACATTGTGGATGCTGGGTTACCTTCACGGTACAAGGAACTTCGGCGGATTACGGAATTTTATTTTTATAAAAACTCTGGATATAGGTATTAGATAAAACTTCAATAAATTACAATATTCTAAATAATATTGATTACAAAAGAACTACTGGTTATGTACCGAATCCGGTATCCGATGTCTGTTCCAAAAAAACGTCAATGCTGCCTTACCTTCAAAGTTTCAGTAGGTAAACATTGGGGAGGGATGTACGGCCTTGGATTCGATAGTAGTCAAATAAACCAAACAAATTAAATTAGGCGGACCCCATGGGTCTCTACCGGAAGCGGGTCGGCAACCGGGAGGTTGGTTGTTAGGCAGAAGGAAGCTGTACGATTTACTTGTACCTATAATATAAAGGTGATACAGGTTAAACAAGAATAAGTAAATCACATTATAAGAGGAGGTACATCGGGTAATATATCGGTTCACCCAGTGTAAAGTTTTGAGGTAATAAACATAAAAAATCTGTCGAATCGAGAACATCCTCGTTTTTTATGAAGTCGGGTAAAAATATGTATATTTCTAAAAGTGCTTAACCTACCTTTATTTATACAGATTGTATAGGTAATTTAAATCATATAATTAAGTGGTCGTTTTTTTCAAAATCTTCTACATATGTCAGTAGTCTTATGAGAAGGTTTAGTGTAGAAATAATTTGAAAAGATAACCTCAATAAAACGACGTTTTTAGTAGATATTATTATGGAAATAGCAGTCATCTACTAATTAAATTGTGTTGAAATTAATAACAAACGCACAGAGTTTTGAGTACGAAAACTAACAAACAAACTTATTGTTCCAACTCTGCCATCATATTCAATGCAGTTAGCAACACAACATAGCCCAAACGAAAAAGTAATTAAGTACTTCGAATTTCTTAACTGCGATATTCGTTTTCCTCGAACGATCCTAATAAAAGTATTATATTGAAAAAGCTCTCCGTTTACTACAAATATAAAAGAAAAAACTTAAGTTTTACGATAAAGCGTTTCAAAAACTAAGTTAGTAGCTAGATTGCGTGCAAGATAGCTGATTGGCTCAGGCAGGTCACTTACGCTTACCTACGTTTGAAGAGCGAAGCCTCGTTTGACATGCTATTGCAGTGCAGTGGGGATAACAATAAATTGGGTCGTGCGATTTTCCAGTGTTCACCTCGATTTCCCCTGGACACCATTATCATACTTTCCTTATCGCGTGGGACCACCCTTGATATATCCCATTTTAACCAAAAAATATTAATCATTATCGGTACATTAACATTTTAACATTAACAAGGATGTTGCGAAAATTGTTACGTGGGAATTGCCCTATAGTTGTATGGCTTGCCGGCTATGTTTTCTACGTCTGTACGTCTTCACGTCGCTGTAGAACAGATATCTGATTCGCAAACTTTCTCCACGGCAACCAAAACGCGCATTAGGTTGTATTGTGGTTAAACGGTTGATAAATATGTGGGATAAAAATAAAATGAAACGTACCTATTATTTGTACACACACATTTCCCGGAATCGTATCACTAGCTATGTTTAGCTCGTTTAGGTTATACATATCCGCCATAACCTTTGTTGGATTTACTCCCGCGCTCTCCAAAATTGCCAACGATGCATTTTGTAAATTAAATGTAGTGGGCTTTGATAAATGGAGCTTAATAGATTACTGAATTGTAGTGTTATTGGTTGAGTGGTAATTTATCACTGTAAGTCGACTTTTACTGAGTTTATATTATGTATAAATCGCTTTAGTAGTATTTAAAAACTTTAGATTTTATTGACTTATTTAGCTTTTATAACAATACCAAGTTTTAAGAATAGAAGTGAGGTAATATTAGCTTTGATTATATTATATTCGCGCCTATATACCTGGTGAACAATACTAAGTTATATATAAAAAAAAATGTTAACCAAATGTACTGGTCACGATTCAACGAGCCACCGAGAGAGTGGTTCGAAGCAGCCTAACCTACCCGACACACACGTGGGCTCTCACGCGAGAAACAAATTGCATATTCAAGCAACTGCATCTGTCACACGCTATACAACGGCAGGCATAATGCATGGCCCCAAAGAAAAAATCAATACGACTTTGTAACTCGTACTTTTCTACTGACTGAATCGATGCATGCGGAGCGAGGCCGTGTTAGCTTTGTTAGATATAGGTTTGGTATACTATAATATTTTATAGCTGTATTGTCCAATTCTGTATTTATACTTTAATTTCCAATTCACCGTCACAAAAAATACCAATCATGTGACTCGTTCTACGACATTACTATCACTGTGACATTCCAGGTTTTATCAACCATTGGATGGTACGAGTTCAAAAACATACCTTGAATGATTTTGAAGTTTACGGTTGCAAAATTTGTTCATTATAATGGCGTCCCAAGATGGCAGTGAACTAGAAATCGGAGTTAAGAATTTCCAAAGAACGACCAAAGGTTAGTGTTGCGGTCGAGATTCGATGAATGCAGATCGCTAGCTCTGAAAAAATGTGAGGCAGTAACTAGCTTCAGCTGTGGTTTTGGCTAGGTGATATGGATGAGTGAGAAGTTTTTGCGTATTATGTGTTTTATTTTCAATTTTTATTTAAAATAAATTTAAATAAAAACACTTGTTACAATAGTGTCTAATATTGAAATGGTATTCCCAACTTCGACGTCCTTTGCTATCCGGCCGACTTTGTCCAACAAGATCTTTTGCCTCGGCGGCTAACAGCAAATCAGTCGCGGGCTCCCGGGATTGGGTTAAAGGCCAAAATTGTGCAAAGCTCGACCTGTAAAAGGGCGACGTGAGCTGAAATCCGAACGAATAATGGAAAGGTAAACACTTTTGTTTCGTAACACGTCGAGGCATCGACAACTGTGCACAGTACCAAGCCCCGTCGGGCATCCGTCTGTTTAACATTTCGTTGCAATGACAGCTCAAGGTAAAATAGTTCCGATACACAAAGCGCGATGTGAAGCAAGTGCCCGTCTGTGTTATGTAACACGGAGTTAGGGTCCCTTTGCTAAATCTGTGAAACTTGGACGTTTGTTGCGAAGAACTTTCTGTGAGCTGTCCGGAGTTCGACTCGAACTTATGTTGTGATTTGAGAGTGGGTATTATGTTTTCGTTTTGCTTGGCGATCGTTATTCAGGCTTGATTTCTTCTTTTTTTTGTATTAACAAGTTATCAAGTAGTTAGCGTCACGAAGGAGTAAGCTGTCAAACTTCGTACGAGGCAAAGTAAAGTATGAGGTACACAAATCTCATAATAATCAATGTAGGTAGAGGTTCTATAGATAGAGGTACAAAGTCGAATCAGATAGACTGTCTAGTAACTTTTATCGAAAATTTCAAAGTTAAACTACATCTGTAATAACTATGTGAAAAAGTGAGCAAAATATCTCAAATATTAATAAAACCACTCGCCTGCTATCTTATTTTTGAAGCTTCATTTCCAGTCAAAGTCAAATAGACACTTTATTTTGTTTAATATCTGAGCAGTTCAAATGTTAATATAAAACTTTATATTGATTTTATCGAATATCAGTATATATTTCGCAAATATCAAACTTTGGAGTTCATATATTAGGTTATTAAGTACATATGTCTGATTCAAATACAAAATAAAAGCATATCTCTATCATAAAAATATCCACCAGGCTTAACTGAACTTGTAGGTTTTTTAAAACTACTATGCTTACGAGCAAAGAAATCGATTTTGCAACGTAGTATACTGAGTAGATTTCGTTGCATGCGACTATACAATCAAGCGTTTGACCATCATCCTGTCTAAGGTTAAGCAACGATATGGTCTACAACGCCGTGTGGTCACGGCGAATACAATACATATTTCACCACCGCAGCCCAACTTTTCCCGTCGTGGGGGTCGTAAGAGGTGACCGAGGAAACTTTCCACAGGACGGGCAGTAGCAGCTCTCTGTGAGGTAAACCACAACACCACTGCGATCGCCAACTCGCCTACCAAGCGTGGTGTTTTACTAATGATTGTGCTAATGGTTTTTTTTTTACTATGAACAAGCGTTTGGCCATCATCCTGCCTGATGTTAAACTGCGATGTGGTTTACGATGGAGCACACTTGTTCATTAGGTACCTATTCACCCGCGACTTGAAGACCTTCAGACTGTACTGTACTGTGTACTGTACATAGTCGTCTTCATCGTTCCTGTTTTCAGTGTCGGATGTAATGGTATAACTTCTTAGGAAGCGCCTAGTTATGAAACCGTACATTTTCCAATAGCACCATTGTTAATTTCCTGAAACCTGGTCATATTCATTTGCATTGGCGTTTTCGGGATTAGGAGCGAGAATAACAATAACAGAATTTAGTAGAGGGTATTCAGAGCAGTCTTCATCGCTTCGTTAAGTGTCTAAGAAACCATGAACTGTAATGAAACAGATATGTACATTTATATCTAAAATGTCAAAGAAAGCTAAGCTTTTTATTTTTAGCTATGCATAAATCTATTAGATAAACATCATACGCATAGCACTGTCCACGTTCATACGCATGAGAACCATCATACAAACACGACAGCAGTATATTCTTCAAACAAATCTTATGATAATAATTGCATTGTACTCACCCCTGAAAGAACATGATTATTTTTCGTAATATTCCAGTGATAATGCACATGAAATTAAAACAATTGAATCTGAATTAAGACCATCTACAGATACGCATGACACTTAGGACTAAGATCTAGAGAGCAAGAGTATAATCGCAAATAAAATGTACTCACATTTTGCAATAGATTTATATTTTTTAACTGTTGTTTTAAATCGACGTTTGTAACAAGTGGGTACAATTTTGTTTTAAAAAGGTCCGGCTTTATGAGTTTGATGGTCTCGCAGACTGCGTTACTTATCCCTATACTTTCACGAGATAGATCACCGGATGGTCATTCCGTCGTAGTGAGACTCAAGGGAAAGAAGAGTGCCACTATTTCAGCGCGCTGTTTTTCCCATGTGGCGTCTTCAAAGCGGAGTTGTCCATCGTCGTTTTAAAATGTCCCCGAAGAGGTATGCGATATACCTTTTCAATAGATGTGAGCTGAAATCATAATGTATATCTATACTAATATTATAAAGCTGAATAGTTTGTTTGTTTGAACGCGCTAATCTCAGGAACTACTGGTTTGAATTGAAAAAATGTTTTGTGTTGAATAGAGCATTTATTGAGGAAGACTTTAGGCTATATAACATAACGCTGCAACTATTAGGAGCGAAGAAATAATTTAAAATGTAAAAAAAAACGGGAGACATCCTTAAGGGCTTCCGTTGCGTATGCTGCGAAAACGATTCAAGATACCAAAAATGTATGTATCCATATATAATAAACTTCTGAAGAGTATTTAATTATTAGGTCACTAAAATTGCAATGTCATAAAATGTTTTGAAAGTTAAAAATAAACCAATACATATTACAGAACCTAACTGTACACTTAGAAAGCAATAAACATTTTGTATTGTGGTATCATACTCTCCTAATAATATTTCACGCGTAATAAATTCTCTTAACGTGGCCGCGATTGGACCAATCGGCAAACACTCTACCCTGCAATATACTTTTCTTTGACCCCAACGGGGAAGCTAGTTTTTTAATTAACTATCGCTGTCTTTGCACTACCAAAGATCTGGTCAAGTTAAACGATACAGCAAAGAGCGAAAATTATACCTAGAAAAGCTGTGAGTTACCCCTCTTAAAAGCTCAATAAGGCTTTACGAGCTTTTGTGGAACTTTCCGCAACCGATATTACAGATACTGATGATATTGGTCTTTTTAAAGTGGGATTATCGTTTATTATAATAATAACCGTTTCTTTTTATACTTTTAGGTTTTGAGTGTAGTTTTCACACTTAGTTTTCAATATTTTTGCGCGGATAGAGGAACGAAATTATGGGATAGGATTAATATCAGATATTTTTGAATCTTATTTGTCACCAACAATAGTGGCATTGTGTTTTTTTTTTCCTTTTTCCACTCCGATCAACTAAAACTTATCTATGAACTATTTTAATTCCTAACGATACAACTATTTAGTTGATCACATAGAAAATAAACAGGTCAACTGTTTTTTATCCTAACGGCACAACTTATTAGTTGATCCGGTTGCAACAAATTTTGAATAAAAAAATAGTTCCTAACAAAACAACAAAGTAAGGAGTACTCCTCCTTACGTATCTAATATTTTATAAATGGCCACTTGTGAAAAAGGTAAGTGTTGATTAATTTGAACTATGTCATTGAATTTTCTGAACAGCCTGCTGTTCTAACTATATCAATACAAAATAAAAAATAAATAATGTCCTGGCCGAAGGTGGCGTGAAAAGTACT
>SJJU01072687.1:9092-31258 GCA_012932125.1 Conopomorpha cramerella | reverse complement strand
AATAATAAGAGCGTTTCCTCTGTCTTTGTGTGTGGTGATCCGACAAAAAATCAGCGCATTTGAAATATTAAAAAAGGGGGGAGATAATTTATATATTGAAAATTACCAATATACTCAAGTGCTGATGTTTGTGGAAGTGGTGCAACTTTATTATTTAAGGTGTACCAATTATAAACGACAAAAGTGCAAAGCGAGCATTACGTTAAGTAATGCAAGTAGCTAAAGTGTTATGTAAATCAGACGAGATATATTTACTTATATTTTTATTTGTTTTTCATTTATGCACATACTTATATAAATATGTACTTAGTTCATAAATGTGTTTAATAGACACACATCACAAGTTGTCTAGGGATGCAATTAGTACGTTTCCCAAAGATTGCAATCATGAATATTTTTTACAAAAACTGAATTCGTTCATAATCTATTCAAAATGTGGTGATAAGTCATTGATACAGGCATGGGGAATTAGGTAGGAGACCAATCCAGAAGATTAGATTTGATTTAAATAAATTAGATTGTTTTTAGAGCTAAACATGTTCTTGATCCATAGACACTATTGATGTGTAACGGAGCTTCGGCTTTTCTGTAGACTGTGGCCTAATCTCCTTCACTTTTTCGTAATCTTATGGTTATTCATTTATTTATTGGTTTGATTCCAGAATATCAATATTTTAAAAAGAAAACCCCATACCTGTGTAATGGATGGCTCACAAAATATTATGATTGTAATGGAAATTAATAAATTAAAGCAGCTGAAAGTGATTTACCGATAACTCGCCTTTATAAGGATACTGTTTGTGAAATGCTAAACTAAAAAAAATTGTTGCCGAAATGCCTAAATTCTCTAAGGTAAAACCGGACTTTATGACGCTAGACATAAAGCTATTGCTGCTAAACAAACTGTATTTAGATTTTACACAGAGGTTGAAGTCCCAAAAATACATAGTGATTTTCTTCTATGCGAACACGAGGAGGAAAATAATATAAACATAAAATAAATAAATATTTTACAACAACACACACACATTGCCTTCATCCCATGTTAAGTAGCTAAAGCACTTATGGAATTCAGACAACGGAACATACTTTAATACATTTTTTTTCTTTTAACCCGAACACATACGACAAGTACTTAAAAGTTCATCACCTAAGTACCTGTCAGCGGTGGGAATCGAACCCACAACCTTACGGAATAGAGGCAGACATGCTGACCACTACGCCAACGGGCCCGTCAAATATAATACTTGTTTTTTGTTCATAGTGCCCGACAAAAACATTTACCATCCTTTTCGAACATTTAAAAACAAACTTACCTTTAAAATTAACATATTGCATTGCGACTTTGAAGTCGCTTTATATAACGCTGTAGCTGCAGAATATCGAGATGTCTCAATCAAAGGTTGTTTTTATTACTGGACCTGTAATATGTGGCGTAGATAAAAAAAAAATCATAAGTGCAAAGAAGAGCGAAGAATTGTAGGGCTTTGTGCTATTCTTCCAATGTCACCTACAGGTAAATTCGATATTGGACGGTTGGGAGTACATTAAAACAGAGTACAAAGAAAGTGGTCTGCATATTAGTATGTCACGGTTTATGACATATGTAAACTATTTACTTAAAAACGCAATAACCTCAAAATTATAAGTGTGTTTGGTCAGCGGCACCGGAAAAATAATGTTTTAAATTCATATCATTCGAAATTAAATAAAGTTCTAAACAAAAATATGACTTTGTTACATTTGCTCAATTTAATGTTCTTATCAAGAAATGAAAAAAATAATACATTACAAACACCTATAAAAAGGAACAGAAGTTATGCGAACAAAGATGGAATTATTCGACGTATAATGATGCAGTTTTTAAATAATATCAGTTTTGGGCATGCAGTGGAGAAATTAAGAAAAGAAAAAATATTATAAATTTGAAATATAGTATAAAAAATAATAAGATTAACGTAAAAGATTAAATATTAAACATAGGCACTTATTAAGGTTTTGTGTTTAAGGAAACTTGTCAATTTAAATCACTATCACAAATAAAAAACGTTAATTGAATCATAACCTGTTATTTTATTTCAGTCTAGTAAAATGATATGTCACGTGATATATCATTTGTTATAACACATTTTTCATTCTATTCGATAGAGTATACAATCAATTCCTAATAAATTGATTTGTTAAGACCAATTCAATCAAAGTCATATCTATCTAATATCACCTACATTATTATAAACTTAATATAGATGATATTAGTTGGCCCGATTAGGAAGTAAGTGTCTCAGAGACTATCAAACGGATCAACTAGTTGGTCGGTTCAGTTGGTCAGAGTAGAAAGAGTTTTTTTCTCCTTTTTATCAATTACAATACGAAATAAACCGCTGTACTTTTGTAATACTATTAACGTGTTCATCCGATGTTGGACTTTTTTTATAAAAACATGTGAAACTATCACTATCCTGTCTGATGTTAAGCAGCGATGTGGTCTACGATGGAGCCTACTGGCTCAATAAGTACCTATTAGAATTTGAATTTTTCTACACGTGACTTGAAGACCTCCAGACTAAACATCCATTACACGTGCTAGCGGTTCGCAGTACTTTTAAGCAAGTTAATAATATACACATTCCTTTAAAATACCTTTAAAAAAAAAACAAGAAATGCGACGTAAATTCAATTACTTACACGTCATCCGTTTATAATTGTATTCCGCAGAGGTAAAATTTTGGTTTTCCTTAACCTTTAATTTTACACATTACCTTCGAACTCGGATTGTGCAGACCGCATCGTTCAAAGGATATTGGCCCTTACAGCAGTTTCAAAATACAGTGGTCTCCAGAGTAAGAATGAGGCCGGCATTTCGTTTCATTCTCGCAAAGCGTTTAGTTTAGTTTAGTAGACGCGTGAAGGACAGGCAGCTCACGGGGGACAGCCCCTAAATTAGCCTGTCGCTAGATAGCCGGGACTTTTCACATTTTTTTTTCGCTACTCTCATTCCTTTTGCTTTTTCAGCGCTTCGTCGTCTCTGCGGTGTTTCGTCTTTGAAATTGTGGCGGAGTGACGTCACGGTGATCTTTTGGCTTTTGTGCTCCAACTGTAGGATGATAAACGAGGTTCCACGTTGAAAACAAACTTAAGCGATTGCGAAAAAAAGAGCGCTCTTGTATTTTTATTACTTTTTCAGAGACTTTCTTTCTTTAGAGCTAGAGGAGAGGTCTGTGGCGAGTATCGGGACATTAAGATTCATTGTGATTTCTTGTGGTTGAAAATGAGTTTATTATAAAAGTACTTTACGTGAAGTTTCATGCCAATGTAGGAATAGAAAAGAGGTCATCGTCGTATTTTTTCTATTCTTTCATCTATACCCTCGTTGTAAACAGAGTTCTCTCGATACGTTTTTTTCATCAGAAAGTGACTAATCGTGATTATATCTTGCCCGTAAATTTTGATTGAAAAATACAATCTTCATGCCACATAACCCAAAAGTCACAAACCAAATACAAAGCTCTCAATTTTACCCCCAAAAAGTCTCTCTTTTAAAATTCTTCTGAAACAAAAACAATCCACCAAACTACAAGCCAACTTACTTAACCGTACCGGTTAGAACTTAAGCAATCTACTTTATAAATATATCTCGAACGGCAGATAACTAACGATTTCCCATTCCTTAATCCCGATAAAGACAATTAAATGCTTACTTATTGAATTGGGCCAACGCAAGAGTTGGTAGTGAATGCTGAACCAGCGGTGTTTCTTGGCACGGTTTCGCAGGTGCCGTACTGTTACGGTCATATTTTCATACGCTAAACACATTTATAATGGTCTCTAATGACATACTATTTCTATGACTAAACTGGTCAATGTATAATGGCAATGTTAGTACATCGTCGCCCAGCTATTGTACTACTAATTCTTATTTGAGATTCAGTGCAGTGGAAATGACGTTGTAAATATTTGGTTGTACGGTTATGGAACTTTAGTTCGAGTATGAGCAAAATGGGCTATGATTTAGGTAATATAATAGTAGAAAATGAATAGTGTTGGCGTATGACTCTTACTTCAGGATCAAGCTGATTGACCACTATAAAAAAATAGACTTCACGCCTTTTAATCCCAAAGCGGGGTAGGCAGAGGCACTTGCTTGCTTACAAATGCCCACGGTTCACCACTATCTACTCTCCCATTAATAAAATAAGGCTTTTGGTTTTGTCTTTTACGTGCCTAATAAATGGCTTAATATTTTTAAATTACTCATTGCTTATCTTTTGTTATTAGTAAGTAGGCAAAGGATTTCGTACGATATACAATTGGTCAACAGTGTGTATCTACTTTCAAATTATTACGTACCATAAGGTGTGTGATTCCCCATCATGTTGGCTTAAATACACTCTTGATGCACTTTAGGCAATGCCTCTACATACCACGATTACAATTAAATAGGCGTGAAGTGTATTTTTTCTAAATGAACATCTGCTACTGTCCCTAACCGAGACTCCACACCAAACCTAATTAGTATTGTAATTGATTAAAGCAATTTCACAGGAACTGAAGTGAAACTTGAATATTTCGCAAAAGAGGTTCATTTCTAAACGAATCCAATTACCCAATTGGTGAAGAGATCAAAAGTGAAGCGTTGTTGAACGCTGCATTTTCCTCCCCAATTTGAATCACCGCATGTTTTGCTCCGACTGCGGTAAAAACTGAGGATTTCAAAAGCGGAAATTCATGCAGGTGGCTTCATGAGTTAGTTCCATGAATGTTTTAATTTGTAAAGAGGCATGTTTATTTTTCTTTTAATTTCGATTGCTTTTCAGCCTACATGAAGTATTTAATATGTGTTTCTTTACTTGTGAGTATTTTTTATAGTATCATTTTATCGTTGTAACACGGTTATAAATATCGTAACTCACCAGAGACGGGCGCAAAAATATCAAACTGTCAATTACAACGCTAGTGAACTATACATAAACTGCAAAAAATACGTATGAAGTATAAAGTTATTGGTTTCCTCCAGTGGTAGTATGAAACAAATATCATAACTATTAATAGCTAATCCCCTTGATGTCGAATCGTCTACTTTGTACTCACTTAAGCACTTAGTCCTATATTTTTCATTCATAAACACTAAACTATCGAAACAACCAACACCTTTTTTGTATCATGGGGAAATCCGTAATGGATACCCTACCGCTGACAACGGCAGTATTATGTAAGACTAGAGCCGACACCGACCATTCGAAACGACCTTTAGCCACTACATCGAAAACCATTCGCATGTCACGTGTCCCAGCGGCGTGGCCAGCAGAGCGAAGTTAGTGTATTTTTAAGCAGATCCATCAGCGCGAACACTAAAATACATTGCAATGGCCATCAACTGAATTTTATGACGTGTCTCAAAAGTGCCATGATGTACCTACAACGGCTCGTGCAACGTTTCGGTGGCCGTTACCCGACAGAGGTTTAATGGCTGCCGTGTTACGGACCATCAATATTTCTGTCCGTTGCAGCAAATAGGTAACATGGTATTTTATACCTACATATGTAAGTACATTAAAAGTGTCTGTATATACTGTAGCCGTCTTGTTACGTAAAGAAAGCATTGTTTCATTGTTAAACTTTTAAGTGCACATGTCTTAACCCTTAACTGCATGTTTTTTTTTGTCTGAATAAAAACCTATCCTTCTTAAATTATGTGGCCTGTATCTAGGGGAAAATAATAAAAAATTAAAAATGGTCTAAAGTCAAAACTGCGTTCATACGTACATATTAGTTGTACCTTTGTAATAATTTAGAATAAATAATCTGTAGATGGGACGGATACAAAAAAAAATCGATGAAAATTAGTATTACATCACTATGCAGCTAAGGGTTAAGTCTAGGTGAACGAAGGGACTCAGCGGTGACGTGTAGGAAGTAGTAGATGATCAGATGCGGATGTGAAGTTAGGACGCTCCTCACCTCCTGACTTGACCTGAACGCGTTTTTATGGCTTAATCAGGCTCAGTAATCAGAACGTGATTTTTAAGTCCAAGTTGAAGTTTATCGTCTTCGAAACAGAATTCAAAATCGTGAAAATCATCCGGGGCAAAGGGGTAATCTCCGTGATATTTTGGAACGTAAAAGCACGGAGGAAAAGGAAGAGTTCGATCCGTTTTGTTAGATTAGGCACCGACCTAACTTTTCGTATAGCTTTAGTTAAATTAATTAAATTAGGCACGTATCTAACAAAATTGAATAATCCCATGGGATAACAAGAATAATGAAAACGTCTGTATTTATTTATATAAACGGCGAACATGTAAAAGGTTGTAAGACTAAACTCCGATATTGGGTATGTATATAATGTAATGTATACCTTTTTTAGTAGTTTAAAAAAATATTCAACATCATCAACGCCTGGAAGAGCTTCTGGTCCATGAAGGCGCTAATGAAAGGAGATCTTCCACTCTCCTTGAAACGCAAGCTCGTTGACACTTGCATCCTGCCCATCCTAACCTACGGCGCTCAAACCTGGTCACTGACTGAGCTTCAGAAGTCCAAACTCAAGTTTTGTCAACGGGCCATGGAGCGCAGTATACTTGGTGTTAGGAGGGTTGACCGAATCCGGAACACCACGCTGCGCTATAATAGATGTTGGAGTAGCGATGCTGAAGTGGAACTGGGCTGGTCATGTCAGTCGAACCCTGATCGTTGGGCGAAAGCCGCAACGGATTGGGTGCCAACCGACGGACGCCGCAGACGGGGCCGGCCCAGGCGGAGATGGCGGGACGACCTGGATCGATACCTGCCGGAGTGGCAGGAGGTGGCCCAAAATAGAGAGGAGTGGAAGACTGGGCAGCAGTGGGAAACAATTCAGGCTACGTAAAAAAAAAATCATGGGGGTATAGTCGTAATAAAGTTCAAACATGTTTTTATATGCGGATTTGTTAGTCATCGTAAGAGCGTTACGATGCGTACATATCGCCTCTGAAAAAGAATCCTAATATATGTATGACAGATTATAATACTTGCTGACCCGGCAAACGTTATTTTGTCAGTATATATTATGAACAGTGTTTCTGCTATTATATACATGTATTATACATATTCTAAACCTTCCTTAGCAGTCATTCTATCTGCTAAAGAAAACCGCAACAGAATCAGTTGCGTAGTTTTGTAGATACATAGGACAGGATAGACAGCGGTAGGCGACTTTGTTTAAAAAAAAATACACTTCACGCCTTTAATCCCAAAGAGGGGTAGGCAGAGGCACTTGCTAAAGTGCACTTGTTTCAAACTATGTAATAATTAATGACTGTGTACATTGTACATAGGAGTAGCCGGTCGTAAACCTCAACCTTCTGAATTCAAGTCCAAGTACACGACAATAAGATTACATCCGCTCATCAAACAATAATTTGAGTACTCACATTTTCTTATTTTTCCCACCAACAGATAGAAAATTCCTAGTTCACCGTCGATTAGTGTTTGCGGACGGCCAATGCGATCCGGTGTGGTGGCGTTCCTACTGGAATGTTCCCAAGTGGAGCTACACTACTCTACGGATGGTCACCCTACATTTCATCACACCATTGTAACTTGACCAACATTTACCTGTACAATACATAGGGCTCTAGTTCTGTTAGTGTTGGTACAAATGTCCGGTTGTCTACGTGTGTGCATGCAAGGCCGTTATGAAGAACGTTTTAGCTCCCATAGAGCCACTGAGCCCCTATTATAGGGGCGCGTTATAGTTTGGCCCAAAGTGCTCGTTCGCGGCATACCATGGACGACTCCTTCGGTAGATTAGAGTACTGTGACGCGACAAGTGAGCGGAGGTATGCGACCAATGCGGTAGGATTACACGTTTTATTGCGTACGAAACTCGTTAGCTTGGGTAATGAAGTTTTGTTCTGTCTTGTCCTTTTTTTTGTTATTTTGTTGGTGAATTGGCACGAAACTTAGTACGTTTAGGGTTGTACTGGTGTGTGTGCTTTTTTTGGGGTTTTGTTGTGTTTGGTTAGGTAGATTGGTTAATTGTTAGATTGAGGTTGAGGTAAGTAATTAGGTATTTTAGTTGCGTTTTAAGCAAACTGCTATGTACTTAAAAAACTATAATAAATAATGATGTAAATAATGTTATTTATCGCGCAATAAAGAATACACTATTATTATTATTCATGTTTTATTCGTAAGCGAATATTCTGATGTCCCACTGCTCGGCTAAGGCAAGCCACGGACAAGTTAAGTAATAAAAAACGTATTACTATAACCAAATCTGTTCTTGAATAAAAACCCAGTAAAATTCTGGTCTAGTTAACTCATACCCTTTCTTTTATCGTTTAACGTTGAATATAACTTAACCTGTACTCGCAATGCAGAACCTACATACATCTAGGTTATTCTTTCAACACAATCTAAATCCATGTCCTGATGCGGGATAAACGCAGGAGTTTTATCACTTGGAAGTCTCAACAAGGTATCGTAGGGGATCATCCTGGTCTTCCTGAAAACATGTTGACTGCTCGAGGATGGGGACCAAACTATACAATTAGATGTTATTTACCTCTAGGTATATTTATGAATGAATGAATATTGCACACTCTACATTACAAATGTAAAAAAATAAACTGGTAAAATTATCGCTCAGAAGATGAGCGATAATTTTACCAGTTTAGGTATCCTAATTTGAAGATAGCTGTATGAATCTATGATTGGCAGCTAAATGTCCCTGTATTGTACCTCATATTAAAAATTATTGTGTAAGTCAAATACGATCGGTTAAGAAAGTGGTCTATCAGTCTTGATGAGCCACTTCCTTTGTCACTACAAGATATAAGGTTTGTTATTTTGTGACAAGTAAACAAACTAATCTTAATATCTAATGACATAGGTATCTATGGCTTCCAACCACAAAGTCCTAAGCGACATTTTTGTCCAAAATGAGATGAGTATGCAGTTTGAATCGCATTTTTTTTCTGCGTCGATTGGTCTAGGTTTCATAGCCGTATGACGTACTTTGATGTGGCTGTGTTTTTCCTTCAAAACATTGCTTTTTTTAAACATTAAACCACTCTCCTGGAAAATTACTTAAACGTCGCTTACAACAAGTTGGCTGGAAGCCATCGATATGAGTTTCAACTTTAAGGTGGTAGAGCACATTCTTCGCCGACTGTACGTAAAGCTCACTTTACAGTTACGTCGCAAAGATAGTAGAAGAGTCAACAAGAAATCGGCTTTGCAGTTGTCTTCGGAATCCGACTGTTGAGAGTGCAGATCCGTTCTGTAGGTTCATGAAACTTTATGAAAGCCTTCTTTATGGAGGAACAATGTTTACAAAGCTGCACTGAGATACGAGTTATTTGTAAGTAGAGAACGTTCTGTAGACTCCGTAGTATACAATGGTGTAATTTATAATATCAAAATGAATTGCTGTTTGTTAGTCTCGCTAAAACTCGATAATAGCTGAACCTCTTTGGTTAATTTTGGTCTTCAATTATTTATGAAAGTCCAGAAAACGTGTAAATAGTGAATAAATATGAATTTCACACCTAATTCTTCCAATACACGTGTAGGGCGACTTCCTATGTTAAACTTCAACTTAAACTTCCTATGTTTTTCGGAACAGCTATGCTTCATGTACATTTATTAAATGTGTAAAATTCATACCAGAAAAGAACAACTGATATAATTTTCGTCGAAATTATTTTTTAATTTTTTTATCGAATTTTTCACACAATTGTATAATTAGACATGAATGACTATTCTTGTAACAGATATCATAATCATCATATTCAGGCACATGACAGATATAATATAGGTAAAATATTAATAGACGAGACACAAATTCTACTCCCTCACCAACTCTCAAATAATAACATAGATAAAGAAGTAAATAGAAAAAAAAATAATGCTGCGGGGTAATTAATACATCTAACGCTAATAAATCTAAACCCTTTTTCATGGTTTGGTTACAAGTTCGAAGAGATTATTGTATGAATATAAAATATATAATTAATTAAATTGCAAAATTTAAAAAAACCCCGATTTTAAATGTTCGTGTCGTGCCCTTCATTTGATACCCCACTTGAACATATTTGTATAAAGTCGATTTTTTCCCCACTTTCAACCTTCATAACTTTTGAAGAAAGTATTTAATTTTGATTTTATAAACAGATTCTGTAGTTCGTTCTATAATTCGACGTGATGTCACTTTGCAAAATAATGTTGCTAGTCTTTTATCTATAGGATTGACTTTCATAATCGAATAAATGAACGGATAAAAGTCATGAAATGAATGAATAAGAAAGAAAAGAGTATGTAGTAAAGGTAGCGTTTCTAAAGAATGTTTCGAATAAAATTAACAGCGATATCTTTCCTTTGTTAATTGTTGGTTTTGCTGTTATTTATTGTTACTGTTACGTTTGTTGTGATTGTCGTTGTTACGTTAGTTGGTGTTTTGTTACGGAAACGAAATTTTGAAATGGAGCCTGATCTTCACCAAGCTCATCAAGGCCAATCAGGCACGATGAGCAGCTGTCAGCGAGAAAAAAATATTATTGTGTTCAGTGTTGTGGGGTCACTCATATAAACAATTGAAATGTAAACATTTAAGCAAGTGCCACACCTTCGTTTTTCTCTTAACTTCTGTATTGTATTAGTACATTTACAAGACAATACTGTTCGTCTGATTGCTAAATGCAGTTTTACGTTAATTAGTCAGAGTAGTTAGTCAGGTCTGAGTTCATTTGATCGTTTCATTCTTAATTACCAGATTATAAACAAATTTTCGAGATATTTGATTAGACATAGACACTTTGCTCTAGTATAAAGTGTGTAACTTTGATGAAGACGCAATTACACGCTTCTAAGTATTATTACTATAATAAGTCGGTTACCGTAGACAGCGTAGGTAAGGAATCTGGATTTCGAGTTGAGTTCATGGTTGACTAGCCAGAATTTACCTGCCTAGAGATTTCTCACTATATCGTGGTTAGTAAACAAGTATAAACCCTCTGCAATTATTATTGGCATTATAAGGTATTTATGAAAGTTATTAAAAAATATTTAATTTTCACACAAAAATCCATTCAATGAACGGAATTGAACGAAGGTTTGCGATTTTTTTTGCACGTCACTATTTTTCTTATTACAAAAAATGGGCACACTCGAAGTGTCAGATCGTTCGTCGAAATATAAAACGAACTATAGATATTCGTATCGGGCTCTTTCATTTGATATCCCACTTGGACATATTTACTGAAGTAAAATTTTTCATCCCCACTTTCAACCCCCCAACTTTTGAGTGGGTGAACCGATTTCCACGAAACATAGCTAAGAACACTCGCTCGTAAAACACCTGTAATACAAAAAAGACTAAATTGAAATCGGTTCATCATATACGAGAAATCACTCATTCGTTCGGGACCTATGATGCCACAGACAGACAGACATGTCACACATATAACACCCCTCTTTTTGCGTCGGGGGTTAAAAATTTGGAATTAAAAATAAAAATACTCGAGATGTGATAATTCGTACATACCGTAACTATAGGTATAATTTTATTGAAAAAAGAACCAAACTAAAACCAATACTATAATTCTTCTACAGTTCCCCTGGTTTTATCGGTTCTGCCATCATCAAACCCTGATTTCATTATCATCCTGTCTAATTTCATTCCATTATTTCCAAAAACAAAATAATTATCAAAATCAGTTCATAAACAATGAAGTTACCCCCGAACAAGCATAAAAAAGCGCATATGCGGTCGAATTGATAAAGGCTCCATTTTTGAAGTCGCTTAAAAATAAATTCTAATTTCCAAATAATCAAAGTCCTACAATCAATGTAGAGGTACGAGTCGGGACATCCGTTCCGTCGCTTGCAGAATCTGGTATCATCAAGTAGGCAATATGTCCGCCATGTGGCCACGCCGCTTAGTTTCCTGCCACAAGGCAATTGTCTCAAGGGCGTAAATTGCTTGGCAAAACGTTTATATGGCAGGCACTGAGTGCATTACGAGTCTCGAGGGCCGTGTAAGTAAATTATAGCGTTCTGAACAACAACGGGTTGACCCAAGACAGACGGTGCTTGCCAAGCCCAAGTTTGGTCACCGCAAACAAAGGATGGACATGACTGTGTTGGTATGTGCATAAAACATTTATGCACTGTGATTTAACAGTCATTGAGATGCGTTAGGTGGGCCGAATGATTTGATACTGTGGACGTTAAGTTGCTGGTACAATGAACAACCTTTTAGAAAACTATTAATCATTCTGGTATTGTACACACATCAAAAGTGTCTAGGGATCAAGAACATTTTTTAGCTCTAAAAAAATCTAATTTATTTAAATCGAATCTAATCTTCTGGATTGGTCTGTATCAATTACTTATCACCACATTTTGAATAAATTATGAAGGAATTCAGTTTTGTAAAATATATTTTTATTACAATCTTCTAAATCAATGTACTTGATCGCTACACTTTTGATGTGTATACTTACAATGAGCAATATTAGAGTTTCCTAGTAATTATTTCTATATTCTCTTGTCAACAATTTCGATTATTACTATTGTACATTTGATTGACGGTTGGGATTCCTTTATACTTGCGTGTTAGATAGGTATTTAATTTGTTTACAAAAAATCCTAGGTAAAATCATAGGATATAACAATAATCCGAACATAACAAATCTATTGTTAGACAAATAGTATAATACTGCAACACAGAATTTCCCGTGACAGACATCGACAAATTCCCATTGAAGAGAGACGAGCCTTAAATAATGTGACAGAGCTGCGCGCTGGACGATTCTGTGTACAAAGTCAAGGATTTTGTTTCGACAACTCTGTCCTCCCCTCTATATAAATATTTTTCCAACAACGTACCGTGATAGTATATCCTACTGATTTGAGATAAAGTCCCATACTGGTCTGGGACGTTCTACGAGTTCGGCTCTAGTGGCGTTTTTGCCGTTTCCCAAAACCAACATTTCGCTTTTATTTTTTAATTCAGCAGCTATTATGTGTATATCTGCTCTTTACGATAGCAAACCAAGGAAAGTTGGTGTTGGGCATGTGGTCAGCTCAGTTGTTATATTATATTTTGTAGTAACCCAAAGGACTATCATTTTTTTGCCTCTAACCATAATGGTGGATGGAGACAGTACCCGGGACCCACAGCTCAAGCAAAGAACGAAACCTTAAAAATAACCTGATAAAATATTATCCTTGGGGGACCTTCTCCGGTCTTGAGCCTTTGTCCGCCAATGTGGGCCGGCCATCTTCCTATCCAATAAGTTGTTTATCTAAGTCCTAATTTCTAGGCTACAAAGGGCGTAGTAGACATGGGCCTATTTAAATCACGACTAAAAAGTCCTATCCGGTATTATGGCATGAGTATGTTCTTACGATTCGAATTTTGATTCCAACGAACGCTTGACTTGAATCGATCCTGTAAGTTGTGTATTATTTTTGGAATGCGTACAATGAACCTACCCAACTTGGAGTAAAGATCAATCACTCAGCGCATTGTACAAATTTTCATGTATAAAAGTAAGTTTAATGTATGTTTTGTGAGTAGGTAGTACATATCTTCTGTGTATTACAGCTAAAAATCCAAATAGTCGGGTATTTATATGTTTTGGAAAGATGTTGTTTTTCCGACCAGTATAATCATCGACTGGGTCGAATATCGAAGGTGTTTATTTAAAAGTCCGATCCACGAATGCACAGGTATTCATTGATAACTACAGGAATTAAAATTTCGTTGTCAAAGCAAACATAAAAGTGACTGAACCTACCGTAGTTCACTATTTAAAAAAAATAACATGTGTGTGCAAGAAATTAAAGATAATCGAAATTCTCTACGTAAGTGTGCAAGAAATTAATGTGTTTCTGGTTTAGATAATCGAAATTCTCTACGTAAGTTTAAAACGGGTTAATTAACAAATTGAGCAGCATTTGGGAAGTTACGTCGAGTCTTAACATCAGCGATCCCACAGTCCCCAAAAGTCAATCAGTGTGTCCTACCTGTAATGGCATACGGAGCCGAGATGTGGACACTGATGGCATGGCTGGCCCACAAGCTCAAAGTCGCACAGCGTGCTATGGAGCTATGCCCGGCGTTTCTCTGAAGGATCGAATCAGAAATGAAGTGATCCGACAGAGAACTAAAGTCGTCGACATCGGTTTAATAAGCTGAAGTGGCAGTGGGCCGACCATATTAGCCGTAGAACCGATGACCGTTTGGACAAACGAGTTCTCGAGTGGAGACTGCGTCTCGGCATTCAGAGTGTAGGACGCCCCTAGGCAAAGTGGACTGATGATATTCGCAAGATGGCTGGCAGCTGGATGCGAGAAGCCGAAAACAGGTCACAGTGGCGTGCAATTTGGCAAATATGGGCAAATATGGGCTGATGATGAAGTATTGAGCTTACCAGCTCAACTCGTGACCACGGCATATGTAACAGTAAGTAGTACAACGAAGGTAAGTAGAAGGTAGCAGAGTTGAATGCTTATCTTAGTTCTCGCGCCGTAATACCCGTTGTTAACTTTTAATATTGTCAGTGCAATTTTATTTAAAAAAATGATTCCTCTACGGAAGTTACGTATGCAAAAATATGATATACTCGAGTAGGTATAACTGTCACATTGTTTCAGTCGTCAATAACACCGAAATAGAATCGGCCCCAGCACTTCGGGGCCTTGGGGCCTGCACCGTGACATCAGGCGCCTACGTAAATTTAACTTTCGTGGAACATTATCTTAGTCTCCGTGGACCGCGGCTTATTTTGGTGTAGAATAATAAAATTTAGTATCCTCTTTTATGGAATCGAATTGAATTTATGCGACTAGTTCGTTCTACCAACACCCCCACGGAATTATTTGTCTCCAGAGTCTGTAAGATGGAAAAATGTTTGGCGGGAAAAGTGTTTTCAGTGCCAAAAAAATTTGGTTATGGAGCTCTGGCTTTTCCTTGTTTTTTTATTTAAAATAACATAAAATGTAGATATTTTGACACTAAACATGACAGCGTACTTTATTAGAAATGCTTGTTACAATATTAACAAAGTATCTATCTGATATGGAGGCCTCGTCTCAACCGGATATTGCACAAGGCATTTTGGCTATAGTTTAGTTAGATAATTTTGACAGTGTGTATGTTCATCCCATGCTGAAATTGGATATAAATAGAGTGCATCAGCTGCTTTTCTTTCTGGCATGTCTTAGGAGCTAACTATGGGGCCTGGAAATTTAGGGTTATTCTGGCTACGAGCTAGCAATTCTTACGAAAGCCCATGTTGGTATTATTAACTGCTTATTATGCTAAATGCGGCCGATGCTCCTTTTCATCCTAAGGGTATGTCCTAAATAATGTAGCCAATGACATTTTTCAAGTATTGCTTCAATGTTCTTAACATTATTGCTAGACACCGGCCTCCACAAAGACACAGGATACCACACCACTGGGATATAAAGAACTTTGACGGACTTGACTTTTTTACGGATGATAAAGAACTTGTAACTTGTACCGTCCCTGAAATTTACAGATTTTTATAAATAAAGACATAAACTCATCAAATTCAATAATTTGTCATCATTACTATTGAAGTAGACATCATATTCTAATAAATTTTCATAAAATTAACTTCTAGGTACCTCTAGTACCCCCTATTCGTTTTTGAAAGATAATCACAGTAGCAGTACAGTTGAAACGAATAAAATATCCATCCAGCACTGTAATTATCCAATATCTACGAAGGTAGGGTACCTTAGACATCGGAACGTCTGGAGGTCATGTCAATTTCACGAAAATAAAAAAGAAAATTAAAACAAAATGTCACTCCATTTTTCTCGAAAGGGATTGCTTGTGACATGAGGCTAGTTATAAAGGCGCTTCTCCACTGGCGCAGAAAAGAGTTTCTCATTTTTGTTGAGTATAAACAGTGTTTGATAACCGTACAGAATCATCGTTTCTCCGCTCCGTTTAACTTCAATGGAAAGTAACCTTTAGGGTGTGACTGCCCCCCGTACCATTACGACCTTAATCCTGTAGGCTCAGGTGTAAAGGGACATACCTACATGTCTTCAGGATGAAAATAATTTGCACTAGGGGAAAAAAACGGTTCGCAATTTCTGGACCCATTATGAAATCCAGTGATTCTGGCAGCTAAGAAAAAAAAACGAAAAACGTTGAATGTTTCGACCTAAGGCACTGATTTAAAAAAGTACTTACTATCTAGGCTGATGAATGAAAGAACAGTAACAGTAAATAAATTATAATTATATTTTAAGGTTATTCTTTACCCGCCTTTATAGTAATGAACTTAGCACTATTAATCATTGTGTTTTAGTTACCAAATCAATTTTGTGGGCGGCCAAGATGGTTAGGTTATAAAATTTAGAATTTGCTTCAAAATGACGGTCGCTGATTCGACCAGTCTCCGGCATAATGCTTTAGTGTTGAGCTAAGTCATTTGTTGTGTGCTTCTGGATCAGTGCACGCAGTTTCGGGAATTTCATTTTTTCTTAAATCCTAGTAGAGACACATAATACATAACAAACAGATGACTATGTAGTGGTTTCCTTTCCACCAGTAATACTAAAGTTTACTTATAAATTGCTAAAATCGACATCTGTTTCATAATACGATTTTGAAGTGACAGAGAAGTAAAACAATTTCAGTCCATGGCCCTCTTGATTTGTTTGCTTTTCCTTATTTCGGTTTTTCATGTTATAAACACACCTGAGATATTACAAAAACATGCCTTCAAGGAATCCCAGTTTCGATATAACGGCAGCGGTTAAATGAAAAAGGCGAAACAGTTAAATCAATAAGAAAATAGGAATGTATGTGTTTGTTCTGCGGTCATCCATCAACTCGGTGAAAGATGGAAGGTCTCTCATCTGTAGCTCTGGAAGAAAAGGTAATAGAGAACATTCAATATTTTCTAGGCGAAAGAAACTTTAAAAACATGTTATCATCTAGGTAGATAAATTTCTAGCCTTACCATTTGGTTTTAAAATTGATGCCTAAGGGTAGTCTATCATTCACTAGTCAATACCGACCCGAATATCCCTTATGTAGAAAGAAGAATTACAGCAGGTACCTTTTTTACGCCTGCTGTATATTGCACCCTCACTTAAATTTCACTTACAATTCAAATAAGGAAATCATTCTTCGTACCTATATATGTATACTACAGGGACACGAACGCAACGCACAAATGGACAATCTAAAATAAAACGGTCCAAAGCAATGCAATTTTGCACACGAAAAAATCCTATTACCGAGGACATTGTGTGTAGAAGCTCCGCGGGGCTAAGTTTAAGTTAAATTGCATACCGAACATAAAACCCCTTGTAACAAATCGTCTGGCCGTTTCTTTCGAAAAAAGCTTGTTACGCTCACAGAAGCGAGAAGAGCGACCGACGCTCGACTTGAAGACAATAGAACTCACTGCACATTTGACCGGGATTCCAGCAGCGCCACGCCTCCGCCACACTACCGCCACGCCGCCGCCTCTAGGCCATTAACCCTCGGCCTGAGAGACCTCATTTAGGTAAATTACACGGAGCACTGACACGGGAAAATAAAGGCGTCCAACCACTAGACAATGCGAGATTATGAAATTCCAACTTAAATTGCGCACCGTGAAAGAGACGGATGCACTGACTCCTTTATGGCCATAATTTTTTTCGTGCAGTTCCTGTCACTTTATTTTTCTGTCACCTGCACTGCATGTATGAAATTGGTTTAAAAAGTGGTATTTCTGATAGTGGAAACATGTTTTTTAGCTACCGTAGGTTCGTGGCAAACTTTCTAAGGTATGCCCACATTTCATCTTATATTGAAATTGGATTAAACTTTGCAAAAACCATTCCTGTCCATAATTTCATTCACCGTAAGAAAATTTAACTTTGCATAATAATTCGTTTGGCACATACAATTGACAACATTTACAAATTCGCAAGCTTTTAAAAGGAAAAATACGTTTCGGTATTTCCCATTCAGGAAATCTTCTCCGTACGAAAAACGAGATCTAGTCAATTTGCATCAATCGGGACTCAAATCCACAAAACTTCGATGGCACGTCGAATAGTAGAGCCACTGTGCAACAGCCGCTCTTAAGACAAATAACCGTTATTGCACAAAGCTCCATTAACTTGTTCCGAAGTGGAGACCGCTTTTGGGAAATCATGGCGCTGAAAGCCTTGTTCTTTGAATTAACTTCAGTGGCAAGTGTCGAGTGATGGGGGCAAAGGGTCGCTAGTGGGAATTATGTATGAAGTCCTATCTATTTTCAACAGCAAGGGTCACAAGATTTACTGAATTACTAAGGTATGACAGCGGTGATTAATAAAACTGTATTATTGTGTAAATACAAAATCCAAACAGTCGTCACAACCAGGAAACTCAGCATCGTCATCATCAGCCCATATTCGTCCTCTGCTGGACATAAGCCTCTCCAATTGCAGGACATTAATTGTTTTCGGCTTCGCGCATCCAGGATCTGCCAGCCATCTTGCGCATATCATCAGTCCACCTTGCCTGAGGGCGTCCTACACTCCGTTTGCTGAGACGCGATTTCCTTTAGAGAATTCGTTTACCCCACGGTCATCGGTTCTACGGCTAATGTGGCCGGCACACTGCCACTTCAGCTTACTAATCCGATGAGATATATCGGTGAATTTGGTTCTCTGTCGGATCACTTCGTTTGTGATACTATCCTTGAGAGGAACATAAATAACGTTAAACGGAAAAGAACCAACTTCAACCAGCCCATACGAAGTGCTGGTAAAACATGGTTCTCTTATCATGGAACCACCTTTGCAATATCTTCTTTCCAATAAATATATGCCATTGGAGAGGCCTATGTCCAGCAGTGGACAGGTATGGGCTGATGATGATCCACAATATAAAACAACATTTTATATGTATACTGTCGAATTGAGAGAAGTCCTCGTGATAACTTTTGAAGTCGCATAAACAGAACTGCGTACGATTTTTTCCTTTTTTGTATTACGCTAAAAATGAAAAAGATGTAGATATGTATATTATATTTTTTTGAAACACAGTGAACAAGCGTTTGACCACCACCCTGCCTGATGTTAAGCAGCGATGTGGTCTACTATATATTTTTCATAATTTCCATGGCATCAAAATAATCAAATTTTAACACCGAGAATATCACTTCTGCCGCTCATTAGAACAACAACAGCTGCAGAATAACCGAGTGGTACTATTCCCGTGCAATTCAATTATGTTACAGAGTGCAGTATACTCATTTACAATATCATGTAACATACATTAACACCTTTATTATTATGTGCATAAATTCTCGCCCCGGGCCTTGTGTGTAACTTAGCGACATTATTCATTATTACCCTTAATATGTTCGTGTGTATGTATGTAAAGATATCTCTACAGGAGTACTTTTTCGATATGTCTTTTTGTTCATCGACATGTAATGTCATTATTAAGCATTTTTTTTTTCTAAATTTCTAGATAAATCAGCCACTCAAAAATAGGCAAAATGGCAACTCCGTTGTGTAGGATCATGAGTAAATAGTAGGAAGAGGTCAGCGAAGATAGTAGAAGCCGATTAAGTAACTGACCCGACACAGGTTTTTTTGGCAATATATATTAATATCGAGCGTCTGTAGTCCAGTTGGTCGGATACTTGACTTGTGAACCCGCGACCTCCCGCGGGTTCGAGTCCAACTACTGGACGTGTACCAATGGGACTCTTTTTCAGAGCCTATGTACGCAACGCAACGCTCGTACGGTGAAGGACAACATCGTGATGAAAACCGCACACCACAAGGTGTGTGAACCCTATAACTGCGATGGGCTCACCCCCTGTCACGTTGGGTTAAATACGCTTGGTGTACTGTGGGCATTTGCTTTAGCAAGTGCCTCTGCCTACCCCGCTGTGGGATTAAAAGGCGTGAAGTGTATTTATTTTTTAATTAACAGCTTTTCCCCACTATTATATGTATGTATACATTTAAAATACTTATTAAAGAAAACCGCATCAAAATAGTTTTAGCTGGCACAGACAGGTAAAATAGTCAGCCTGTAGAGGCATGCAACAAATGTAACTATAAAATTAATGCAACTTTAACTATTACTGAATTTTGTTACCATACAAATTGTGAATTAAGTTTGATAGCATCGCGGTATACCTACTAAGTGAAGAAGTGATTAAGGCGGTTTAAAAATATATTATTTAAATCTACGGAAGGGGTCGTGAAAAATACTTAAAACCGACGAGTATGAATGAAAAGATTTATGACATGACTTGTAGTCATAAAATATTAGAAATAATAACAAAAAATACAAATTATAAAAATGTATACTGTAAGATTAAACATGTACAGTTACCGAAGAATTAAAATTGTGCATATATTGAACCAATGGTGCCATTTCGTACGTGTCATTAGCGTCATAGCGATCATATTTTCTTTCTATTAATCCTATACATTAATTAATTAACTATTTCGTCACTTCTAGTTATATTCGTATATACATATTAGCTATATTACTTGCCAGTATGTCATTTCGTAGCTCTATCTCAAACATTCAGTAAGTCACCAGAGAAGAACAGAATAGATATAAAATAGTACGCTATTCTAAAATCCAGTGAACTTTCATTTCTATTTATACCATTAAGCCCAAAGTTGTCCAAAGTATCCAAAGAATTACTTGTCGGTGTCTGTGTTTCCTGAGCAGTATAGTCAGAAGGTCTTCAAGTCTCGGGTAAATAGGTACCTAATGAACAAGTGTGCTTTATCGTAGACCACATCGATGCTTAACATCAGACAGAATGGTGGTCGTTCAATGCGTTTAAAACAAATTGTTTACCCGGTCTGACTATACTGGCGACTTGGAAAACGAAGATAGTAAAATGTTCTTTTTTTAAACAAAACACTACACACAATCAGATTCAAATTACACAAATAATAACCAGCACTACCCCTTTGTCGGCAGAGACACGACAACTTCTAGAACTTTAGTGGAACCTTAAAGTCCTTCACAACCCTGGAAGGAGGTTTAGTTCCAAGACGATGTGGTAACAGTAAAATGGCGGCGATTCTAACGAGACTGCTCTTTAATATAACAGAAACGCTTTTATTTTCAGCTTTTGTGTAAGACTTTCATAATTCAAAGTAAGTATTGCGAGTGCCATTAAAAAAAATTAGAACAGCTTTACAACTGGTCTACATTGTTGGAAAGTAAGTAAAAAAAACACCGACTTAAGCTAGAATAAAAGTCCACTGAGAAATGTTTTTAAACGTGTTTCCTAAAGCAAACAAAAGATGTCACTGGGGAGAATTTTACAAGATATAGTTCTAGTTAATAATTTAGAATACAATATATAATTTAGAATAGGCAGTTATGCCTGTTATTTTGTATTTCTATACTTCTAGGGCTAAATGAGTGAAATAGAAATACTAAATTACGAATCATCAAGTTCTTTAAAAAAAATGAACTGCACATAGTGACGTCAGGGGCAATATGCCCATTTTCCTGCGATAGTCAACACGCTTTCCGTTTAAGGTTATTTTAACAAATTACTTAAGAAAATAACCACCAAACAACTTGTTTTACCCGTTCGAAAAAATACAGATCCCTATCTAAATGTTCTTTATAAATGGAAAGCAAGGAAACACACATAATATAAAACAAAGTCGCCTCCCGTTGCCTGTCCCTATGTATGCTTAGTTCTTTAAAACTACGTGACGGATTTTAATGCGGATTTCCTTAATAGATAGGGTGATTGTTGAGAAAGGTTTATACATATACACTGAGAGAGATACACTGTTAATAATGTATATTGGCAAATCAAATTTTGCTTGGTTAGCTACAATAAACATAGTAGTGTCAAATAAATAGTGTTAAACTGACAGTACAAATTAACCGCACATTTATTCGAGAACCACGAACGTAATTTTAGTAGAGCTTAGATATTAATTAAAACCACTATAATATACATAATTCATCGTAATATAGTCAAGTAATAATTTTGGTTGTGTTTATATTAAAATAGGGTAAACCACGAAGCAAATCTACTATTGTAAACTTCGTGATACTTTTAGTTCATTAAATAAAAAAATAAAATAAATACACTTCACGCCTTTAATCCCAAAGAGGGGTAGACAGAGGCACTTGCTAAAGC